>CAAKMY010081837.1:0-11724 GCA_901111285.1 Corrigiola litoralis | reverse complement strand
ACGTTTACGCCCCCCTCCCCCCTCTCCTCCAGTGCTGCACTCCCCCTCCCCCTACGATGCTTGCCGCTCACCAAGCATTAAGGCCAAATTAACGGATTTCTGACGGATGTTAGTTTGGGGTCACTAAACTGGAACATTTATCAAGATGTGAGGTCACTAAAGTGGGATTATCTAAAACAGAGGGCACCAAAGTGGGAATAAGCAAAACCTCAGGGCACTAAAATGGAAATTTTCCTAGAATCAAACTAATTGAACTTAAATAAATTAAACTGAACTAAACTGAACTTAGTTATATTAAACAAAACTAAACTGAACTTAGTTATATTAAACAAAACTAAACTGAACTTAGTTAAATTAAACTGAACTAATATTAGTCTTAATCAAGTCACTAATAACGGTTTTACTCCCGTTGACCTATGAACCAAAATTAACGGTTTTACCAAACTGTTTATAGTTACAAAATATTTGACATCTCATATATTTGCAAGACAATCCATGGCATTACGTACTAAAATCTTGATGAAATCAATACCCTTTATTGTGCCCTTCAAAACCTTAACATCTCATAACAAATTTACAAGAAATTTAACCTCAAAATATGCTGCTTTGTCTCTTTTACGTAGGCCTACTTTTCATGGCTCAATTTGCTCTTTTCGCTCATTTGGGTCACTTTCTGATGATTTAGGTAGCTTTGATGCTATTCTTAGCTACCCATTTGCTTGTAATATGCGTTGTGTTTTGTGGTTAGGAGTTTTACCGCTGTTTTTTAGTTGTCAAGTTTATGCATGTCAAGTGTTTGTGAAATTGTCTGTAAGAGGAAACTATTTCATTTTGGAAGAATTTTACTTGGGTTGCTGTTGAACACTTTTTTTGCGGAATGTGAATGTGAGAATACCAAATGTGTGGATTTTAGAAGTGTTTAAGCAGTGTAGGAAGCTTTTTCCTTTCGACGCATTATGCACATGTAGTATATAGTATAGCATTGCTCATGTGAACTGCCCTTTTTGTTGTTGTTGTTGTTGGGATTTATTTTTGCAAAGTATGGCAGTTAAGATAGATACAGAAGCTGTAGTTTAGCTGTTTCAATCGGCTTTCTACTAGGCTCGAGTGATTAGAGTTAAGGCGGGGTATCTTTGGACCTCTCCACATTCCAATGTTGTTGTTGGGTTTTGAACATGTAGGGTCTGGCAGTTTGGATAGATATAGAAGCTGTTGTTTAGTTGTTTGAATAAGTCTTTCTACTAGTCTCGACACATAAGGAATACGGTTGCTTCTGTTTGGACCTCCACGAATTGTGCCAATAGATGCCATTGTGGCTCTGATGTAGTTTACTGGTACTGAATCATGTAACTAGGGGACTATTTTTAAAATACTTTGATAAAGGAGTAACTCTTGTTGTACTCTATTGCTTTAACTTTAAGGAGGTGGAGTGGTGGATCATCAAGAGTTCAAGAAATGGAGTAATGGCGGTGGCCTATATCACAAGTCGGCGTGCATTGATTCTACAGCTGTTGTCGAAATAGGGGCCGTTGTCCATCCAAGAGCTACTTTGAGTGCAAATGTTCATGTTGGATCAGGAGCTGTTGTTGGGCCTAATGTTATAGTTGGCTGTTCAACTAGACTTGGGTATGCTTTTCTCTTCTTTAATTTTAGGTTCACTGTGCTGAAATTGTGAGCTTTAAGTGGTGGTAGTTGATAGAACGTTCCGCCTGGTCTTGCGTTCCCTTGTGAGTGATTTTGGTCAGCTCTTTTATGTTGTTGAAGTTAGTAGCTTTTTGACAACCAGCTCACTAACTGCTCCTGTATTGCTTTTTGGTGACGAATCACAACTTTTTGTTATGTTTTTCCAGGTACAATGTTACACTTTGTAACTGCTCCATAGGTGATTCTTGTGTTATCCACAATGGAGTATGCATTGGCCAAGATGGTAAGATTGTTGACCTTGTCCTCGAAACATTTTGACATTTAGATGTACGAACTATCGGCAATGAGAAGTGGGAGCAGAAATAGTATGAATTATGAACGAACTGATACTAATATTCGTTATCTTCATACTATAATCTATTTAAATTAAGGTAATAGTCACATAACTAACAATGCTTCCATGAAAATCAACTAAAGAAGAATCAAGAATGTATAAGGTAATTAAAGAAGTGAAATGTGGCTTTAAACAGAATCAAAATATAAAGAAAATAGCTCCAGTATTGATAGATAAGAGTTGAAAATTGCATCGACATGAAGGTCATGACTTTGTTCCTAATTACACGGGCTGCAGTGAGGCGGGTATCCAACAGAATGCTGGAGTTTCAAAGGGACAAAATAATAAGCATGTTAGAAGAATTGAACTAAGGCTTAAGGACATCAGAAAAAAGTCCTACCTACTAAAGCACATGCGGCCTTACATCAAGCAGGACAAAACCTTAGTATTTCCATTTCACTCTGTTGTTCCAGGCAGATGGCTCATAAACCTAGGCTGCTGCAGTTTGGCTAGTTGTTTTACCAAGGCCCTTATCCATTGCTCTGAATTGCCAGTCTAATAGTCTTTTGATAAATAATTCTTTCTATCTTGCAGGATTTGGATTTTTGATAGATGAACATGGAAATATGACCAAGAAGCCTCAGGTCATCCTTCCAATAACTCAATCTCTGCCTTCTTTTTTTAGTGTTATTCCTTTATGAAAGACATATCATATGTTTTCGTGGATATGTATCAGTTTGTAAGTTTGAGTCTTTGCAAACACCCCTTATGTGTGGAACTGGTTTTAGTTACCTCTTTGGTTGCTAGATTTGCTTCTTTTGTATCTTGCATGTACTGATAACTGCTCTCTTAAGTGCAAAAACGTATATCATCTGTGTAGACTTTTCCTGATTAACTCCCGTTCCGCTTTTTTGCAGGCACTTTATGCAAGAATAGGAAATCATGTGGAGATAGGGGCAAATACCTGTGTTGATAGAGGAAGGTGAGTTATGTTTTAGAGTCAAGATATAAATGTATTATGATTTTCTCCATTGCAATTTTTGTCTGAGTTGTTAAACCACATGCAGCTGGAGAGACACACTAATAGGGGATTACACGAAGATTGATAATCTAGTTCAGGTTGTACTTCTACTCTCTCCACTTTTTGTGAAAGCTGTATGTTTACCTTGTCCTTTTGCAGATTGGTCACAATGTAATTATTGGCAAGTGCTGCATGCTATGTGGACAAGTTGGAATTGCCGGCTCATCAGAGTAAGATTCAACATTTTTCATCTGCTGGTTTCAAGCTTGAAACGCCAATCACCTAACCAATTCCTGAGTCAATTTAAGAGTTCAAAGTAAATGTTGATTGCTGTTTCATTTCTTCACAGGCTTGGTGACTATGTTACGTTGGGTGGCAGAGTAGCAGTTCGTGATCACGTCACTATTGCTTCAAAGGTACTAGATAGTATATAGGGCTTAATACTTAATGGTTGTGTCCTTAATTACCCTAAAAATACGTTATCATTTCTTCTTGTAGAAAAAAATTCCACTATGTGGCTTCAATAAATATTTCAGTTGCTCTGAAGTTAAACATGCTGCTACCTTGTTAAAATGTAAAATGATTTATCCTTCCAATATTTCTGTCGTCTTAGGCACTCTTTGCTCGATATATTATTATATTTTGCCCAATATATGTTGACTGAATCGTAACCTACATGCGCTACATTTTCACTCCTCGTGTCTGATGTGGTTTTTCTCAAACTTTTAGCTCGTTCTTTAAGAAAAAATTTGCTGATTTGAGACACACTTTTAGCTCCGGCTAAATTGTGGAGCTTTTTTCGAACTTCTATAGTTGGGTGATAAGATAAATCTAGTCTCATGTATCAGTAATTAGTTTACTTCAAAGTAACAAGCAAACAGGATGTACTGTTAGTTAAGCATCTTATATATGTCTTATCATTTGATTGGTAAATGTTAATTGTGCTGTCTCTAGTTCCTCTGGCGACTTAGTATGCAATGCTCTAGTTCCTCTGGCGACTTAGTATGCAATGCTCTAGTTTACTTAATATCTATGTTGTGACTTGTGAGTATTTTAGTTTTATATTCTTTATATTCCTTGGTGTTGCAGGTCCGCCTTGCAGCAAATAGCTGTGTCACAAAGGACATCAAAGAGCCTGGAGACTATGGTGGTTTTCCTGCGGTATGATTCCTGGGGAGTTTTCTGGGCTACGTTATTGCTTCAATGCCATACTATGGATCATTTGCAAAGGATCGGATGAAACTACTTTTTACTGGAATTATGTTCAACATCTACAGGTCCCAATCCAGTTGTGGCGACGGCAAGTTGCCGCTCAGCATTTGAACTATAAGAAAGAGATGAAAAGCAACTGAGATAATTATTAGTGTCTACTGTGATGAGATCAATCAATTGGCACTTCTTTCTGGTATAATGTGCTGTTAGTGAGCATCTTGATGAAGCTGCAGTTAACAGATAAATTTAGGTTCAGTTCGTGACTGCCGGTTGGACTTTAGGTGCAAAAGTTTCGATTTTGATTTAGCGATAATTACGGCCAACACAAATTTGATTGTAGCTGTTTCCCGCCTATTGTGGACTCCAAACTAAATACAAGGATGTTAACGGGCGGTTGTGCAGAGAGCGCCAAGAGGGATACCGTTTCTTGAAGTTGTAATTAAAAGCTTTCGGTTGACCCAGTTTTCAGCAATAGCGCAAGGTGTTTTGTTTTTCAATCCAAAGTAGGTCATTCTTTGGACGGTGGAATCATGAAAACTGAAATTATGTATTAGGCTGACATCTTGGGTTCTTTGACTAAAGAAGGTTGGTATAACTCTTTTGTATTACTTGAACATCTTATCGTGCACCAAGACAAGTGGAATCGGCTTGTGATCGACTCCTGTTGCTATAACGTAGAAAGTTATTTCTGCATTGCGTACATTGAAATTATGTTTATGACTATGTTTATTCTATCTTGATGATCAACCTAGTCCTCTTTATATACAATGATCTATTCACTGCCGGAAAGAAGTAGTGGTCGTCTGAGACAATAATGCAAAGCAATTTTCATCTTTGCAGGAGCCAGGATGTTTCGGGAATGCAACCAAATTCTTAGCATGACCCCCTGCAGACCTTTACCTTCTTTCCTGAGGCCTTTCTGTTCAAGCCAATGTTGAACTGACCTTGAAACTTCAGATTATATTGCTTTCCGGTATGACCTTCAGCATTGGTTTTTCTGGTGAGGTTGATATTGCTTGAACAAGGGCTTGTCGTTACTGCTCATTGTCATCTGTATAGTGGGATATGGTGTTCTTTCTTCTCTTACCTTGGTTAAATCCAGATATATTTCTTTATGCCAGACTACCTTGGTTAATGCTAGGTGTCTACAAAATTTAGTCGTAGGTGATGCTGGAAACTTTGTCCGGGTTCCTTATCTCTATGGCAAAAGAGATATCAGGGCTTTGATCATTTACCCTCGAATTGGTGTTTTACGTCTAGACAAAAAAGTCTACTTTTGCAAATGAAGAAGTCTGCTAACGCAAATTCAGCCACAGAGCAAGTGCAAGAACGACCAGCAGGACTAGGACTAGTAGAAGCCACAGTTTAGAGCTTATTCTAGGTTGAGTCCAAATTTCTTCTTTATATTTTTGGTACTACTATTATTGGTTGAAGGGTTAAAGTAAAAAAGCATATGATTAGTTTATAATATAGAAAAGCTTCTGCATTACTTATTGAAGTATACTTGGGAAAGGAGGCAATGATTCGATGAAAAGCGAACTAAGGAATAACAGAAAGATCAGTAAGGTTGGCAATCAAGATTCGGAAAGTAACCAAACCTTGTACCTTTCTTTCTGAATGTTCATTTAATTGTGCTGACTGGTAATTCGCATTTACATCAAAGGAAGACCTCAGTAAAAAACTTTAAATTTAAAAGAATTCCAGCTACAAATATACAATTCTGGATATTCTCCTAATTTGTTCCTAACTTAACAACAGTGCGTTTCCAACCTACATGATGCAAATACATTGGTTTCATGTGGCCTTCTAGGCTTTCCGAGTGTGCTATCCTTCTCTTGGTCAGTGCCTCATGAACTAAAGTCTGAACAGTTATGCTTATAACTTGTACTGTGGTAGATGCCGACACTAGAGTTTATGTCTCACAGGGTTGAGTATTATACCCTCATCACCCAAGGATAACTTTCCATTCTTTTCAATGGGCACAGAAGCTTCTAAATTGAGCGAGTGCCGCTTGGTTGTCCATCCCAGTATTATGTACCTCACCGTTGTCTCCAAGCCAACCTCCAGAGTACCACTTGTCTCTGTAGCTTCTAATCCCAGCTTGTATTCATCAACGTTTACTAGCGCTACCCAAGATATGTTGCTCTTTCCACCTTGATAGAAGCCTGGCAACTTCCTCACGCCATAAACAGAACCATTCTTGTGTAATGTGATCTTGGTATCGCCATATACGATATCCTTGGCTGTGTTCGGGTTTGTGATCATAAATGAGAGGACAATTGTGGCGTTTACCTTGATTTTGGTATGTGCTTGTACATGAATGTCTTTGCTACCTTGTGTGGTAGGAACGTAGGAGTCTGTGAGAGTGTAGGTCGGAGGCCACGCAATGAAACACATAACCATAACTAAACAACAGAAAACAAGAACAACAAAGACTTCAAAGAACCAAATAAAAAGAGGGATTAAAGAAGGTTTTGTAAGTTTATGGGAAACAACCATCTTCGAAATATTCGCTGTGGTTTCTTGTTACACTATGAAGTTTGTTGAGCTTGAGTTCATGAGGTTCATCACATATATAGTCATGCAATCCCTCAATAAAATTGACATTTGAAAAAGTAAAAGATATTGGGTTCACATTCAGCTTCATTAGCTTCTTTAGCAAATGAGCAGATTCTATTTGATCTTCGAAAGTGAAAAAGTTTTAGCGCGTTTGTGGTTCTTTTGTAATCTTTACGTGGATCAAACTTTGTATGACGAAAAGGTCACCTTATATTGGCTTTACTTATGCTCAGGATGTTCTTTACTTGTGAAAAAGGGAAATTTAGATCCTTTCTCCTCCATTTTGTATTTACCAAATATGATTTTATGAATCGTTTTCAGGTGACGGAGGGGCAATAAGGCCTTTATGATACGGAGTACAACAAATTAAGGGCAACTGCGACCTCAGCAATCAGCATGAAAAGTTCTGAACCGTGTATAACATTAGGAGGAAAAGAAGTTGATTCGTTTCAAATGCACAAAATTATTGGACTTCCTCAAAGTTTAATTCTAGTTTAAATCTATTTTAACTAACTGGAATGGCCATATGCCAAAAGTCAAAAGTGCCATTGAGAAATCTAACTTTCAAGTTTTTAGAGTTTTGACACATTGAGAAAGGTATGTACGAAAGTAGAACAACGAAAAGGTGTGAATAATGATAATATTGCATCGTGTCAAATTAGGGTCGACTAATGCAAATATCATACTCTCTCTTTCCTAGCCAATTCTTCGCGTTTCATTATTAGGGTATCTTTTGTGCTTTGTACCATTTCTTTCTGTTTTTCTTGATTTTTGTTTCAAATGCAAATATAAAGAATTGATTGAAACGGAGGGAGGGAGTATGAGACGAATCCCCTTATAGAATATTATACAGGTTTAAGAATCTACTTTCACGTTTTCTTGTTAGGTTGTACTATTTAAGAGAATTTTGTACTACTTAGGGGGTAATTTACCGTGTTAATTCTCCATTCACATGTGTAAACTCATCATGGGGTGTGGGAATAAACAAATGATGCGAAAATAGACCCACATATGAGATGGCAAACGGCTAGTCAAAAATGCTCCATTCGCACAGACAAGGATCGAACTCGTAACCACATGGTTAAGGGATGAAGCTAGTGAACAACTAGCCAACTATTGTATCACATCTCGTTGGTTTGTCCCACTTATAAGTTAAAATTTGACTTTTGACATTATTTGAGATTGTTTGATTAATAATAACTAAAAATATATAATTGAATTAATCATAAATTTATGATAGTAAGATTTGTATTTAATGATACTTTTAAATGATTATATATTTTACAGTTGTTTTTAGTATATATCTTGACTTATCGATGATCAAAGTTTGATATTAAATATAGTCAAAAGTCAAACATTAACATATGAGTATAACGGAGAGAGTATATGAATTTTTTTTAATGCAATTTAGTGAATATTCTCGTCTTGCCTTCCGAGTCAACAACAAGTATAAATTGCTAAAGAATAAGAAATTAAGAAATCTTCGAATATAGTTACCCGCAAAGCATTGAGGAAAATAATTACCTTGTTCTAGTTTCATACCTCTTTTTTATTATTGGAGACTTGAATATGTTTGGATTAGTGTAATTACATATAGATTTTGTTTAGCCAATCTACTACAAGATCGTCTTTAATAACAGGTCTCATAAGATAATGTACATATGTCGTTATTCCTTTATAATAGGAAGAAATAATGGTTTGAATTATAGAGCTCGCCTCAATTTGTTGTGTACTCAATTGAGAATCAAAAATTCTTTAAAAATACAATCTGATTTGACTTCAAATGAGATGTGGTCATTGTTAGGCTTAAAATGATCACTTTGGGGCTTAAAGTGTTTTTTTTTTTTTTTTTTCATTAACATTGTGAGAAAAATGACCACTTAAAGTAAAATTGTGACTGCTTTAAGTCCGTTTAGAGGGTCTCTACCGGACTTCCTGATTTGGAATTTGTGGACTATGTTGATGAATATTTGAGTTGTATAGCAGCTTGTTGCTGTGTCGACCATGTTAATGTAAAAATCCTCCATCGAGGAACAATATATAACTTTTACCTCCCCAAAATTACATATGCAAATAGTTACCCCAAAAGGAGTCCAATAAGAATGAATAAAAAAAAACAAACAAGTGATAACAAAAGGCAAAATGCCAACAAATGTTCAAGTAAAATAAACAGGGCATCTCTGACCCCTAGCACTAGGCAAGATCGAGCCATCTTGGCCAACAGGTGCAAGACAATTAGCATGCATTTTATGTCTCCTTGAATCCCATGAGTATATCTCGAACTTAATCGTCGATGTTATCTCAAGTCGTAACGCCACAATCCCAGCCGTCCGATCATGCTGCATATCCGACCATAGCTGACCGCCTACAGTTAAACCAGATACGTCCCTATTAAGCTCCATCGTAGTTTTAGACTTTTGATCAAACGCATCACTGACCAAGGTAGCCCCGGCAATCGACTGGTCCTTGTAATAAACATTGCATTGTATTGAATCGTAGTGGACGGTAACCTGGAAAAAAGATGTGTAGCATCACTTAACATCAGATAACTTAAGCGATAAAAATAGCGAGAACTCGTACAATAGGCATAATGCGTCATTTTATAGTGGTTGCGATAAGACTAAAGAGATGTTTCAGTGATTAGAGGTATCATCTTGTATCAGAGATAATGTGAGTTCGATTTTTATCTGCGTTTTACTTCATTCCTTTGCAAACGAAACATTGTGAATGCCAATTAGGCCCTAGGAAGCAATACTTTAAGGTAGTATTTAGTGTCTTGAAATGTCATTATCCTATTAACTTGTTTAGTATGTAAAATTTTACCATAAGATTTTTTTACATGATTTACTGTTATTATTCGTTATGCGTTTTTGGTCATTCATATGCTACTTGTGCCAAACATAATATTGTCTTGCAAGTTGCAACACTTACCTTTAAAACTTATCACTAACGCTTAAGTTAACCACTAAAAAACTACTCCGTACTTTGCTTTTACAACATAGTTACTGAAAAAATAACAAATCAACACTTATTTAGCCGCAAAAAATAATGTATTCCATCTGCACCTCTTTTTTAAGTAAAATGTTCTCAGTTATAAGGTACTACTACTTACTTGACCATTACTATCTTACAACATACTTCTATGCACATTGTCGATTTTTACCTTGTGATTTGCATTGCGGATGCTGACATTGAAATGAACCACAGCACTTTGAGGGGGCACATTGGTCTGGGCCAGAGTCGCTATGGAGAAATCTTCTATGTGGAACCTTGGCCTATGCGGGCGTAGACTAAGCCACAAGATGAAGGTTATTAAGCCTACGACAAAGAAGATGAACAAGAAGATGGTGCATATGAACTTGACGACTCGGGTGGATAGGCTCTCCTTTACCCGGTGAGCGTAGTATCGCACTGTGTGTTGGCGTTGGTAGTAGGGTGGCCTTTCGTTGTCGACTCGATTGAGGGGGAAGGGGCTGGAATGGTTCATGTCTAGGACCCCTTTGTTTTTCTTTATGAGGATAATGTTTCGTGATGAACATGATGAATTTAATTGTAAGGCGTTTATGTAGTGATACTAGGAAAGTTGCTTGAGGTATAGTTAGTTGTTCCATGGAGGAAGGAAAGAATAGGAATGAGTGTAGGAGTTTACAGCTTAAGTGTAAAGTATGTATGTATTCCTTTAGTACCTGGCAAGTATAGCATTCGATAGTTATGCATGCCTCTTAGTTAAAAATGTATCATGAAATAAATAAAAGAATTGATATGTAGGGGTCCATTATATAAAGGTTCCTTGCTGTATGAGCAAAAAAATGAAGTACTTTAACCTTGGAAAAACGGTCTTGATCACTGCATACTCCGTAGGACTTACCACTTAGGAGTTAGGGACAGTATTTGTTTTTCACATTTTAGTTGTTTTTGTATATCGCCTCCTTATTGTTAAAGTTTATGGATTTTAAGTTGTAGTTTATGGAAGCTCTCAGTTGCCTTAAGGCTTTAATGTTGCCATCGATCGTGGCTTTAACAATGTTACCATCTTTGCGGATTGCTTGTTGGTGATTCTAATTTTGGATAACAAGTACAAAGTCCTTGTTTCTTCGAAATGGGTGTTCCAGAGGATTAAGAGGGTTGAGAAACAGTTTCACTCATGTTGTATCCTTAAGGTTGACACGGAGGATGTACGTGAAGCTCATAAATGTTGTAAGGGAGTGCAAGGAGCTTGGATTGGCTAGTTATGTGTTTTAATTTGTAGTTTATGTTTTAGTTTCTTGCTATTTAAGCCTTTTCAAAAAAAAAAAAAAGAGATTAGGTTCGAAGATGTATATATAGCCATACTGATGAAGGATGGTTTTGTTTCAACACATACAGAGTACATTCTAAGATGTCACAATTTATAAACAATCTTGGTAAAATTTTGTCAAATGGGAGTATGGGACAAAGTGACAAATTTTTTTTTTTTTTTTTATCTAAAGACCTGAAGGTCAACTTCAATACAAAGGTAACTCTTCCGAGCATAACAAACTCTCAAGACCGGGGGGCGGGTCATCCATCCAAATCCTACTACCTATAGACCAAGGTTGGTAGTGAGCTAAACCATGGGCTACCTTATTGCACACTCTACTCATAAAAGAAAACGAGATGCTAGAAAACTTAAGCAAAAACTCTAAAATGTCATCTACAATAAGATAAAAATTACTACGCCCTCCCCTTCGATCATTGATCGCCTTCACCAACGCTTGACAGTCCGACTCCACACAAATTTTGTCGAACCCATGCGCCATTGCTGACTGCAAACCCCAAAGCATAGCCTTTGCCTCCGCTATCGTTGGGTCAAGAGACTCCACCCCCTACTGCACCCCTGCTAAGCACAAACTCCCCATCTCATCCCTTATCACAAAGCCCAGGCCAAATCCACACTCAGCCAATATGCCCATATAGAGAATATGAATACTTGGTT
>CAAKMY010081836.1:0-28379 GCA_901111285.1 Corrigiola litoralis | reverse complement strand
GAATGCAGCAGTCTTTGTCTATCTGAAATTCGTTGTGATCAGATTGCAAGTCGTTTGGTTTGACTGTACTGCTAAATGCTGCTGGGCATTATGAAACTCTTGAGGTAATGGACCTCGGATAGCATACTGAGAATTGGGCTAAGCTGAAATCATGGGTTTGGCGCCACCAGTGGTGGCACCATGGGCTGGACCAGGTGAAAACAAGTTGTCCTTCAGTATTAACTAAAAGCACTGGTCCAGACTAGACCAGGCTTGGGCTTGGCGCCACCAGTGATGGCGCCATGGCCCAGCCTGGGTCAGTCTTGGCCCAGCCTGAGTCAGGCTAGGCCCAGTCTTGGTCCAATTTTGACTTTTTGAGGCTTTTTGACATTTTCGGGCTTTTTATGTGGAATGTGATAAAAGCCTGATTTTACTGATTTTGGGCCTGTGATGCAGGCTCAGTCAGTCATAGGCTGAAAATATGGCTTACGCATATTTTCGGGCCTATTTAGTCATAGAATGGTAATAATGATATGAATGTGTTTATGGCTCGAGATGGTGAGTTCGGTCGCAGTTAAAATAGATCGTTCGTCCAAGCACATTAACTAGTTTAGTTATCATCACTGGGCAATTGACAATGTGACACATTGGGGTGTCTACACACCTTCATCAACTCCATTTCGAACATGACTACCAATATATTCCGTGACATGGATACTACCAATATATTATTCAATTTTTCGTGAAGTCGTAGTTAAAACTACGTTTCTTGCGAATAAGGGTCACGAACACCCCATGCTTACATAATGGATCGGCATATTTAACATTTACCAACTGGTGATCGTCTCCGTAAATTAATGTCAACTGCGTATTTTGTGATACCGATAACACTGTTTATACCGCTACTTTTTATTATTCATATACAACACATACACTATGTCTACTAGCTCTTAAATAAATAAAAATGCATCACCATCAAATACAAGAAATGCGCCCGACATACGGGGATTTGGTGATTTGTCACGCAATTCAGCGTCTTTGGATGGCACAAAGCTGCGTACCTAGGTATGTCTGATGATGATCGTTGATCTCTTATTCTTTCAACAATTATTTTACAAAGAAAAACTATGTTAACGGTGAGAACGAGTGTTAGGGAGAAAATATTTTTGTCTATATTTTTTGTATGCATGTATTGAATACAATATTATTTACGGAAAAAAAACATTATACTAAAGATATTTATCTAAAAATAGAGCGAAACTCCCATAAACTCCTATGTTCCGCCTCAAGATAGAGAGTACGGATCCCGAATGCCCATCTTACATAACAAATATGGAACATCGAATTGGAAGCAATATGAATAGCAACCTGTTTATATCACAATAAACTCGTACCAACTCACCAAGTGCGGCTAAAAAATTACGGAACCACTTAACTTTCGTACATACATGGGTCTTTTCGGATTCCAAATGTGCCTTGATTTTTGCGGCGGCAACACAAGGGCTACTACAAGTACCATCTTCTCAACCATATAACTTATCCCATAAAGACATAAACTATGTAAAGTATGATACCACACTCTTTCCTGTTGTCGAAGGTTTTGTAATTGAGTTTTGTGTTGGTGACGCCTGGGGCCATTACTAACATAGAACTGTTTGTTATTATCAAGCCACATGACATGTCCCGGTCAACTCTATGCCGACTACACTATGTTGAATAGGGGCGCCAATTAAGTTAAGAAGCCAGTTACAAATAGTGGAATTATTTTCTCTCCATGCAATATGCTCCGGACTTTTGAAATCTTGAGGTTCTATTAAATCTCATCAATGAGGTTCAAGAAACCACATGCATAGGGAAACTCTCCATTCTCACTCACCTTTAATCTTTTCAACTTCATAATTAAACTATTTGCATGGTTTACTACATTGTGATTCATCGGGGGCTTACTCTCAAACGTCTTGCTCTGACACCATGATAAACGAGTGTTAGGAAAAAATAGTTGGAGAATATTTTATGTATGTACCAAGTACAAAACCAATACATATATAGTTCCTAACTCTTATTCCAAGCAGGAGAATATTTAAGGAAACAAACATAATACTAAGAATATTTACACAAAAATAGAGTAAAACTCCCATAAACTCCTATAAACGGTTATAGCTTCAACGAAGCTTTTACTGTTTGTTCCATTGGGACGTACTCAGGTTGGACAAAAGTGCATTCGGTTTTTTTTACACTCACCAACACAAATTTGAAACAAATAAATAACATACTCGATCCATTCATCCTAGTATATCCTTTTAAAAAAAGGTCATAATATATGTATCTATACTCGCATAAGACCTACAACTACAACCTTTAGAATCCAACTAATTGGGGGGGACACAATATTTTTCTTTGGGCACCCGACTAAAGTCGCTCATTGTTTGATCTATACCATAAACCGAACGAAACTAACCATGATTTCATCGGTTTGGAAAGTAAAACGGTTCGATTTGATTTGTGAAAAAATGTCAAACTAAACTTTACGATTTGGTTTCGGATCTCTCGAGATCGCATCCGACGTTCGACTTGCAATTTGTCGCATTACTCCTCAATTTTCTTTCATGGCGTCGCTATGTGCAACCCTAAGAGCTTTGCCCCTTGGATTGGCTTCCTCCTTTGCCGACATATAGTAAATGTGTGTTGCACGTTTCGGCTTCGCCAAAAGCGGACCGTGTCACATTGGTAGCCTTGGATTCCGATGGACCAAAGTTGCTAGGATGATCCATGACAACGTTGCTTCTCTCACACTAAAGTCGTAGGGGGTTTAGAATTTTGAGGCCTAAAGGCAGGGACCTTCAGAGTTATCAAAGAGGAGGCAATATAGAAAGATAACTTTTTCCTTTGCCTTACATGATTCATCTTTTCCATGGAAATGGGAATGGATTTTGTAGGGTTCCTACTATTAGAAAAGACAAATTTCTCGTGATGGGGGTTGTATTACTATGAACCTCAACTTTTATTTTCTTAGGCTTTGGGTGGGAACATTCATCCTCTCTTCTAACATAGCGTTTCTACCAATATCTGAACATAAACACTTCTTTGCATACTATACATCACTTTTCCGCTCAATATTCATAGTGTTGCAAAGGGATCCGTTATTGATCAACTATGATCTCTACACCTTGCAACATATTCTCTTGAACAACATCCTTCTCATCAGTTCAACCAACACATTCCACAGGCTCCTTCGAGCTATCCCCTTGATTTCCTTCCATCAAAGTCATCATATTTTTTTTTTTGTAATTTTCTCTAATATACCTCTATGGTTAACGCAAAAGATCAAAATGCCACTCTATTGTTTTTGTTGTTGTAAAAGTTAAAATGTCCATGGGGTGGCTTTTTTGAATCAAAATGTCCTTAATGAAAACAGACATTTGTTCAAATGTAATCGTTGTTAGCTAGGTTGGTTACTCTTAATATCAATAACTATGTTATAATTGACTATCTCAAAGGTGAGAACCCTTATTATTATTTTCCTTTTTTTCATTTTCTTTCTCTCCCTTTCCTCCTCCACCACCCCGCTTTCAGTACTAGCAGGTCCGACGCTACTGACCAATGTTAACCAGTGGTGTTGTCCGACGAAAACTTAGGACCAACCTAGTGGGAGTGAAAGTTGGAAAGGGATTGAAAGTGAGATTTGAGAGCCTCATTTGTCAATAATTTATTACCAGGAGGTGTTGATAATTGGAGTTTGAAATTCAGTCTCCCCTTGAACTTACATAAATGTCCTTAGTAAAAACTCATCAATCAATCTCCTACATTCACTTTTCATTTAAAAAGGGTATACCATACAAGGGGTTTGCTATGTACATGATTGTTCTAATTTATTTTTTAAAAAGTTCAGATAAATCCTTAAAAAGTTCATAAATTCCAGAATAATTCGAAAAACTGAAGTAAAAAAAAAAAAAAAGACAAACGAAATAGTTTAGAAGAATTAATTTAAAAAAAACGATATTGTAAAATCCAAGATAATGCAATTTAGATGATGAATTTCCAACTCTGTACTCCCACTTAAATTCTCATATCCGATCCCAATGAACTTTGTATATTGACTGGGTCCTCTTCCTTCATGTACAGTGTATGATCTATGAATAAAATGGCATGGCCCAATGGCCCATAGCTAACACCCTTTTTCGAATTTTGCATATGGACTGACCTAAACGTATTTTCCCGCCCAAGACAGAGCAAAAGTCACAAACCCATGCCTAACCAATCCATTATCACAGGCGCAATTATTGTACATGCACTTTACACACCTGAATTTCCACATATAACCCTTGTATTACTCCCTTCAAAATTTGAACACAAGGGCAAATTTGGTCCAAGAGAAAAAGACAGAGAAGAAAAGGCGGCAAAAACACGTGACCCCAAAAACATGGGGCCTCACACCTTTTTTCCCACTTCACTTTAATATTTCAACTCTGAACTCAAACTCTTTCACTTCACTTCACTTAAACTCTCATTTCTAAAGCACTTCAGTTTAAGTCTCTTAAAATCTCAGTTATCAGCATACAAAAAAGGTGAGCATTAAATGGAAAACCCCCTAGAAATGGTTTTTTTTGTACTTTGTATATTGCTATATTAGTGTGGTTAATATTTTTGTTGCACAAATAAGACATTGTTACTAATTGAATCAAAGTGGTAACGTTTTTATTAACATTATAAAAAAAAAATGACCACCCTAAGGTAAACAGTGGGCACTTTAAAACTGTCTATTTTTTAAAATTAGACGATTTCATACGAAACTTATCGTTGTTGTTGTTGACTGTTGAGACTATGGTGTTTCTTCCCTCTTTTTTTTTTTTTTGTTGGTGTAGATTTTGGATGATGAAAAAAAAAAAACGGTTATGAAAGGAAATGGTTTGAGTATTTTTAAACTTTTTTTTTTTTGCCAAAAGTGGGATCTTTTTAAGTCCTTAAATGAGGAAAATTAATGATTTGCATGTTAATGTTGAAGTTTTTTGAGTGTTTATTTTTTTGGTATTTTGTAGCTAGTTGAATTTTTTCTTTTTTGTTCATGTTTTTTCACCTTGAAATGTGACTAACTTTTCAGTGACCATGATCGTTTTTTTCTTTTCTGGTTGGATTTGACATTGTTTTACATAGTTATTTCAGTGAAAAAGTGGGAATCTAAGAATTTGGTGTAATTTATGTACTATGTGAAATGTAGGATCTTTATGATACCAAATAGAGTGAATTTTTCATAGTAATTTCAGTGAAAAAATGAGTATGAAAGGAATCTAGGAATTTTGAACTTGTCTGGGAATTCTAAAATATACTCCGTATATGCTATAGTTGGTGTATGGGAAAGAAAAAGATAGGGATTTAAAAAAAATAAAATTAGTTATTAGTGGGAAAAAAGATGGAATTTTTTCTGTACCAATGTTGAAGCATATACTCCATCTTTTGGAAAGTTGGGTTCATGAAGTTGTTAGTAAGCATCTTGTATTTTCTGAGGTGCTCCAAGTCCCAAAAAACTATATGGGTTTTCAAAACTGTGATCTGGGGTTTAGTACTTCACTGTATTGCTTACATTTTAAGGCAATGGTACTTTGGAGCTGTGAATCTTACCACATCAAGTAAAGGGTTACATCATTATTTCTAGAAAGGGAAAGTGGGTACTGTATAGTTATATTGCTAGTTGAACATGAGTCACATGGCCTAAAAGTTTGGGTCATCATGTGAAAACAGTTCATGTTTTTGGACCCCATCAGATTATGTTTATAAGTTACTTGGAGAACCATGATTTGTAAATTCATTTCTTAATGTTCCTGGTTAGTTTGTGAGCAAGTGTATGAAGTTGTAATTATCTTTCTGGACAAGCATAAACTCCATTGTACTGTAAGTGCTTATAGTTTTATTCGTCGAAAAATTTGCTTGTTATGCTTAGTTAGCATTTGCTGTTCTTCCGCTTGCTCCAAAGTCGACATGTCTTTGTTACGCTTTTTGCTGGAAGAGTCAACCAACTATCACTTGATATCTTGTGGTGCCTGTTTGTTTATACTTAAATTTTAATGGTTTTTGCATCATGCTTGCTGTGTAGTCAGATAATCTCGGCTTGAGCTAAAAAGATTATACATTCTGTTCATGTTTATCATCCTTTGAAATATATCTGAAGGTTATTTCTGGACTGTTGAATGATTGTTCTTGGCTTTGAAGGAGAAAAGGACTACTAGAAGACCTTTTCTACATGTTTATTTAGCATAATATTCTGGAACTAGTGTCTTTAAACATTGGTGTTTAGCGCGTTATTTAGAGGTACCAAATACCAGCAAAGTGAAGGCTTAAAACTTAACATTTGGGGAAACGAAGGAGACTTGCTCTCGTCATCGGGGAGATGATTGAGTAGCAAGCTAATTTAAGGATATCTGTAAATGAAATAAGCTCTGTGCAGTTCATAGGCTACACCTATTTCAGTTATTAGTATTAGAGAACTTCTGCTCGTGGCAGACTGGCAGGCTCCTCATATTGATCTAATTTAGAGGTAGAAGGTTAGTTTTGATACACACATGCATATTCAAAACTCAATCGCACAAAAATAAATAGGAAGCTGTAGAGATGCGGCCTGTTTTGAACAGCCAAGCACCATATGTTCAGAAGTTGCTGTAGGTGTAGGACAGCTGACTCACTCACTTTGTATGTAAACTAGGCCACTTCCAATTTAGGCCAAACGTATACCAGAATTTATGAAATTGCCCAGTACAGTATGAGTGTATGACTCGACACTATCTTGTTGGATATGTCTGAGTCGATGTAACGTAGGTCGCAAGTTCACCAGAATCCAATGTAGAAATATCTCAGTATGTTACTGTTGACAGCAATACTTGAGAACTGAAGGAAATCATGAGTGCACCAGTCAACCGTAGGTGCTGAGCTGCCACACAATTAATTCATAAGTATATTTGAAAGCAATTTTTGCTGGTGGCTCTGTCTTTCGTGTGTCTACATACTTTACTCTTTAGCAACTAGCACTCATCTAGTCATATTCCAGTACTACGACAATTGTCCTTTATCTTGTTTTGTAATGGTATTTTAGGTACTGTTTAAACAAGTTAGTGAGCATCGACATATGGATATTACTTGATGAAGTTTTTGATGAATGTTTGTTCTATTATCCATTGCAGTTGCGCCTTACTTGGGAGCCCAAGAACTGATTAATTTGAGATGGCAGAAGATCACTCTGATTCCTTGCAATTGGATGACATATCACAAGATAATATATTTCCTACAGGTATTTATCTCTTTGCAGCTCTGGTCATCACAGTTACGATTCTTGTCGTGCTGGTATTCATAACTTCAATTTCTCTCTGACAAAGTCGTTATTATCGCTAGCATCACCCATTTCATTACAGTAGGTGCTACATTTGCTGTGTTGCAGGAAATTCAGGAGATTTACATTCTGGCCTGCTTGACTCGGCTCCCGAGGAAGAGTATTTGTTGCACACTCCAGAACAAAAGCTAGGTTCACAGAAGGGTGGTCCACATGATCACATCTCTGAGACATTTCTGAGCTCTGATAGTGGAAGTTCTGACATATCTGCAAAAGAAGCCTCTGAATACATGTCCTCTTCCTCTTCCTCATCAGATGCTGAATCAGGTACATATACCTTGCCCATTAAGAAATATCTGCTTCAGCATGTGAATGGCGGGGAAGTCCTACAGTCTAAATTTACTGAGTCAGAGGTTGACACTTTCGACATGCAAGACAACATACCTATAGTTAAAGAAAACGGCAAAGAAGGGACGCACAAGGAAAAGGACATGTACGAAGACTTGCTTCTGAAAGTGACTAATTATGAGGCTGAGCTGAAGTTAGCGAATAAAAAACTTCACTCTTCACAAGAAGAAGTTGCGAGGTTGAAGTATGAGAATTTGACTTTGGTCGAGGAGCTTGGCAGGACAATAGAAAATCTTCGGACTTCTGAGGAGAACATGAAGAAAATGGAGCTGAAGTTCAGAGATGATTTTCAAGATGGTCAGGAACAATTACAAGGCAAGCTTGATATGGCAAACGAAAGTGTGACTCTGTTGCAGGCTGAGTTGACTTCAGAGAGGACTCTTGGTTATGAGCTGCAGGAAATGATCACTAAGACTACTCAAGATTTAAGTGATTATTGTCGTGAAGTTGAGGAGCTGAAACTCGCCCTACATGATGCACAAAAAGATTTCTCCAAGGATAAGTCACAGTTCCAGTCTGACATAAAATGTTTACATGAGGAGAACAATGTTTTACAAACAAGGATAAATGAGGCAGAAATGAGAAATAAAGTGTTAGAAGAGCAGATTCGGCAGTATGAGGTGGATAAGATGGAAATTGGAAAATTGCACATTGCTCAGGAAACAAGTTTGCTGGAACAGATCAGACAACTGAACACAGAATTATCTCTACGAAATGAACAAGTAGATACTTTAAACCACAGCCTTGATGCCAGTAAACAAAAGTATGACATGCTAATGGCTGAGAAAAATGAAATTTTTGCCAAGCTGCAGACACTTAATACTGAAGTGAGCTGTCAAGACACTAATATAAGGCAAATGGAGGAGTTAGTCCGCAAACTAACTGTGGCACATATGGAGCTGGTTGCTGAGGCAGAAAAGACACAGAAGTTGGCAGAAGAGTTAACGCTTAAGGTAAGAGATCAGGAAAAGGAGCTGGAGAAGCAACAGGTAACCATCTCCAATAGAGCTGAGGAGAAACTAGAGGCAATACGTCAGCTTTGTTTCTCTCTGGAGTACTACAGAAATGAGTACCATGAACTCCGCCAGGCATTTTTGAAGCACAAGAAGCCAGCAGTTTTGGCCTCTTAAGGAAAATTCATAAAATTGTGGTACTTTCACTGTCAATTAGTTTTACTAGTGTAATAGTCTTCCCAATGTCATTCAGTCTTCGTGTTGTGCAATTGTATTATAGTATAGGCTACATGTTTTCTCTCTTGTTCAAGTTTCATGGACAATGTATTATTTGCATTGTGTTGTTCTAGTATAGTAGGAAATATCTATATCATTTTGTTGAACAATATTTTTACCTGGTTGTTTAAACTCACTTTATTTAAGCTCCTTAATTCAATATGATAGTAGCTCAAAGCTTGTACTTGGTGTCAATTATATCATCAAACATCATTTGTTGGTGGCAAGGCTTATATCACTGTGTTCTAGTACTGGTTGGGTTAGCTGAAATAGTTGGGTGGCTTATATCAAACTACTAAGGATTTAATCTAACAAGGAGCAGTAGATGGGTGGATTGTTTGTGTGATCTAGGTGGTGACAGCAAACATGCAGGTCATTCTAGGCTTCTGGCAGGAGTTCATGGTTAGCTATGTGTATTTATGTATGTAAAGGGCAATACCTAGTAGTATTTAGGACTGCTCGTTGACCTTGGTTCTTTTTTTTTTTTTTTGAATTGTTTTGTATGAAAAGAGCATACAAAAAGTCGTAGATAAGAATCAGACTCGCAACCTCTCAAGTAGGAGACAATTAATCTAACTATCGAGGCAAAGTTCTTATAAATGCAAAGTTCATGCCATTGTCACCTAGATTCCTGATGCACGCTGCAGAAGATTCAGAATTCATGTGCACGGCATCTGATGTACATTCTTAATCAATGGTGATTTGAATTGATCATGGAGCCTTTCTGGCAAATTTGCATCAGATTTAAACTTGTTTTCTACTTTTCTTTTGATACACCTAATGTTTGTCTCAGGCTAGTTGTGAATTAAGGTTACATATATAAGGATCTTCCCTAATCTCAAGTCACTTTCAATGAGAACCACAGTAGTAAACGCGATTATTGTTGCTATTGTCTTCTTCGTAGTACAATCATCATTGAGTAACTAATTTTGCAAGGATGTGAGATATGTACATATTAGCTACGTCATGTTACTCCATCAAAGATCTTATCCTTTCACCAGCAGCAAGCCAACAACCATGCAGCGACTATAATTACTAGGTACGAGAAGGGTACAAGTACAACGGTTCATAGTGAACCAATGATACTGAATTACTGATGCTGTGATGCACATGCACCTATAGCAAGTTAGCAACTATTGTATCAGCGACTGAATTAAAGCCCTGAAAACTTGTATGACGTTTTTGTCTTTCTCTGCAAGTACGCAGCTATTTTTTCAAAAAGATTTTTTTTTATTCCCTCGGTTTCAAATCAAGGTTTATATTTGACATTTTGTGGTCAAAATTTAGAAACTTCGACCTTAAATTCCTCATAATATAAAAGGATATATTTTGAAATTAAATAAAATTTAAATTTTTATAAAATTATTTAATATATAAATATAAAAAATAGTGGTAAAAGTGTTGCATTTAGACCGCAAAATGTCAAATATAAACCTTGATTTGAAATAGATGGAGTACTATATTATTGCTTTTCTTTTCCCTTCATCAATTTCTTAATTTTCTCATCTAGTCGTCCAATTACAGGAGCAGGATAATATCCAAGTATGAAAATAATCTTTGAAATTAAAGGAGGCATGTAAACAAACAAGGGAAATCTATTGACAATCTCAAAATCTTTGGACATTTTTTAGTCTATTTGTGACACGATTTTATCAGGTAAATATATACTTATCGTTTTCACAGTTCGATGAGCATATTGGATCACTTATTTTAAAAATAATTTAGTATCAAAAAGTACTTCCATAATATACATATGTTCAATTTTTGAGCTTATATTTTAAGAGATATTTACAAGTCAAAGTTTCTTATTGGAATGTGATAATAACGAGTATTTTTATGTTAGAGAGAGTACACTATGGGTGTTTCTCATTATTTGACTTGATTGAGTTATTTGACTAAAATAAGGTTGTTCGGTGAAACTTCGTAAAAGCATGCATTCAATATTATCATATCTTATAAGCATTTGAAAAGAAGCCTTTTTGACATTCTTAACTTATTTAGCTTTTATAATTGTTTTTGGCACATTGGTAGCAAGGGAGGGTAGATGGGACTTCGAACATGATACAACCTTTAATTAGACTGAATTTCAACCAGTGAATCAACCTTACTCCTCATGTTCATTATTATTGTCATCACTATTGCACAAATATTTGGGTAAGCTCCATGACTAAAAGTTAGTACTTTCGACACAACATTGTGGGCTTTTAAAATTTGAAAATAATAAGGTATTTCTAAAAACACATCTTTTATCTCGAAACTTCACCGTATTACCTTTACAAGCTTGTATACCCGATCATTTTTTGTCTAATCATCTTACCCAAGTGTTACTCTCATTGTAATTATCACTAGTGCTTTTTTTTTTTCTCTTAAGGACACTCACAAATTACAACTAGTGTTCCCTTTTTTTTTTTTTGACATTAACTAGTGTTCCCTTTGCTATAATTATAATACATAAATTATTAGAAAAACCGTCTACTATTATTATAAAAACAGACCAACTCTTTACAAGCTATATTTTCATTAGCTTCCTACAAGCCCAAATTGATATCTAGATTTATATGCCCCTTTATTGGGCCAGATTAACCGATAATAATATATCATTATCATTTGTTAGGATTTTCTCTTAACTTGTACAGTACTTCGTAACAGGCAACAATATATCGGGATAGAGGTGGTAAAATATTGGAGTGATGAGATCAATTGATCTTTCAAGCTACGGAGTATAAGCTATAGAGTCCTGTAGTTTAGATAATGTTTGATGATTTTGTAGGATGGTAGATTCACTCTACTCGTACTCATAAACCCTTCAAGTCTTCAACCTATATAGATGGACACTAACTACTTAACTAGACAGAACTCAAGAAGGTCCAGGCTCAGTTGTCATGAAAACGGCAGCAATTCCGTCATCAACGTTCTTCATAAATGTCGTTGCCCACCAAACAAGGCACAGCGAAATGTAGGCCCAATGGAAAGGTAAATGGACGGCAGGCCCACGTTTACTTACTCCCACAACTAGATCAAAATCTCTCCAGTCAATGTACTATGGCCCACATTAATATTTGATTGAACTGCTGTGAAGTCATAGAGCATATTGCTCCACATGGCACTTCCTTTGTGGTCCGACCTAGTGCTGTTAATCTAATCAAAAGCATTTTGTACTTGCATAAACAAGTAGCATATGGGTTTGACTAAGTTGTACACGGTTAAAAAGGTCAAGGCTCAAGCCTCCGTATTTCAAACAGTACAATGCTAGCATGCCATTCCTTGTCAATTGTCATCATTCTAGAATGTTAGCTAATCTATGGTTTTGTTTGTTCATAATAAGCTATTTGACTAATCTAAGATTTAATTTTGGGATCGACATTTTCATCAACTTATGCTTTGAATGCTTATGCTTGTATTTTGATCGACTTCCTTTTCTTGTATCAACAAATTTGTCAGGATTTTTAGGAAGTATCATGTCATTGTAGTCTTTAACCAATTATAGTATTGTAATTTATGTAAGGATTAAGGTTGTCCCAGGTTCAAATCATTGTATCCCCCTCCCTAATGTTGCTCCAATGTAACAAAAAAAAAAGTATTGTAATTTATGTTGATATTTTTAAGGTAAGAATCTTGTTAGTAGAAACTCTTGTATGAGAATGTGGACTTAAAATGATCATTTTTTTCATATAGTGTTAATAAAAGTGATCACTCGACTCCTTCTGTAACCACACCTAGTTTTGAATTAAAATTAGACTATCTCTTTATAATTATATTTTAGTTTATAAGAAAAATTGTCCTAATATATACTTTAATTAATTAGTTAGGGAGTACCATGATATGATACTTTTGGTGTACCCGATAAACTCATTCACTAAATATTGTACAATTTGTACCACTAAGTTCTCAAGTGGACATTCAAAAGAGCCAAATCAATAATCTTGAGTTTTCATACTATCATAATCTTGTTGCACATGTCATCATATCTAGATCTTCATTTCATCGCGACTTGAGTTTTCATACTAATGTACGTATTTGAGCAAACGCATGCTAGTTTCTTCTCATATTGGAGTACTATGATTAATTAAGATACTCCTCAAGGTCGAAACTCATACATCAAGACATCAAGTGCTCCTTTACTCCGCAGTTGCACTAGTAACCTTCAACTAGCTAGCTGGCTAAATCTCTTATGTCAAAGGCTATACTCATAGCTAATGCTATATTTGGCTTCGCAATGAAAATATTGAGTTCGGACAAAACTATCAGCTTTGCAAGACATGCAAGCTATCGATATGGACGTTTATTCTAATATATACTCATATCACATATGCATGCACTACCTTCATAGTGAAGATTGGTTTTAGACAACTATCAGTAGTCTCCTTGCCGATGTCACTGAGTAGACTTCTACTAATTTGATTGCTAAAGTGAATTTCGTGATTTTTCGTTGTTTCCACTCTCTACATATTCACAAAATGACAATATTAAGTCATGGATGTCATCATGAATTTGTTAATAGGTTATTAGGCGAAAAAGTGTTACTAAGAGAGTTTATGTATGGTGGGCGAAATGTGTTTATTGTTCTCAGGCCCCACACTTCGTTCTTGCATTAAATTTCTCTTCTTCCATTTTTTTGTGTTGGACGAATTTGTGGTAACTGTAGTTCTTAACTGGAAGTTCAGCATATATAGAATTGTAGTCACTAATTACTAAAAGCAATGAAGGGCAAGGTTCTTCTGTTCGTCATATCATGGCATATATATCTTGAATCACCTGCGCAACTCAACTAAGCGACTCTCAATACTTTTCTATTAGGCATAAATAACCATTCCAAGACAAGACCAAAGAAAAAAAAGTTGCATGATCACTTTCTCCTATATAATTCATACATTTAAGACAACATATAAGCGGTACGTAGAATGTTTTCTTATTTTCTATATCATGCTCATAAAATTACAACGTAATACTTCAAAATTTCAAATATCAACATCACGATACCACAATACCAGTATTAAAACCTAGAGCACAATTTAGATCATCTGATAAGGGGTTATTCTACCTTACTCAGAAGTCTAAGGTTCGAGACTCTGAAATACAACAATGTTAAAACTCAGAGCTAGAACTTTGTGCCGCCTTAGTAATCCTACTAAGCTCGAACTCAGATTAAATCGGAAAATTAAAAACAATATTAGGATTTAAAAAAAAAATATTAACACTTCAACTATCATAAATATAATCTCCTAATCAAAGTATACTAGCTTGAATTCCGATCCTTAATTATTTGCTATTTGGATGTGCTTACAAGAATAAACAAAAATAGTTTTCATCATAATCTCAAAGGTTGACTTACATAGAAAACGGGAAAATAATTAAAAATAATTACTAGTAGCTCACCACTTCGTGTGTTCCAATTCCAAATAGTCAAGTGTCATAGAAATAGGAAGGCATAAGAATGAGTGCAAGCTTTGACGCACTCTACCCTCTCTTCTACGGACACCGTTATACACGTCACTCCCCACCACCATTTAATTTCTCTTATCTCTCTCTCTCTCCTAAGCCGCCAACTTTCAACGCTCTTCTTTTCTTTCTGTTTCTTTGCATTTTCTCCTCATAATAATGTGAAACCAAACAAGCACCTAAATTTATAAAAACACATGCATATCCTCTTCGTAACAACATATAGATATAGTACGTCACATAATGAGTGAAAAGGTTTAAGAAATACTACTTCGGTTGTTAGGAGTATCCTCTTTTTAGTCTTTTAGTAAGACGACGTTGAAGTTCGATTCTTATCTGCGACTTTGTGTGCTTTTTTCGAAACAGGAAAATGGCTCAGAACATATAGTAGGGAAAAATATGGGCTAGGAGAAGAAGAAAGGAAGAGAAGAGTTTATCTTGACTCTTTTGAGCTTGACGTCCAAGACAAGGAATAAAAATATTACTCTTCTTGCCATGTATGTACTTTCCTGCCAGGTTCGTATGGTTTTCTTCTCTATTACTTTTTATTGTTTAATGGCCTAAAATGAGCTGAAAATTTCTTCATGCAATGACTCATTTTTGAGGTTACATTCCTTTTTTCTCCAAACAAGAAAAAGAGGAATGTTGGGTGTGATTTTCATGCATCCATCCACTGCATATTGAGCTTGACATTCTTTGCTTGGTTGGTTAGTTCAATCTTCAGTTTTTGCAGCTTTTGTCTGCCATAAGAGGTACTATAATATCTTACTCTACTACGGAGTAATTCGTAACAAAACCTTTGTTAATTGAGTTTTCAAAGTGTCCACTACTTAACTTGATCTGGGATATTCTAGATGTAGTTGTGTCCATGATATGCGTTCGAGTCTCTACTTTGACCTTTGTGCCCGCGAGTTTTTCCATTTCATACTAACCATCTTGTAGCTAGCTAGAGATGCTTTTTTATTTCAAATGCTAGCATTTTGTAGAATTTCTGTTGATGTTTAATTGTGTGGGAAAATGTTGATATAATGGAGTTGGTAGTATGGTATTGCATGATATTTGAGCTCATAAAGATAAATTTTGATTGATACCTACGACATTTTTTAAAGTTAGAAGACAAGAAAGCAGAATTAGAAGGTGTGAACATTAAAGTTTGTGCGGAGGTCCTTCACTTTTACTTTCAGAAAGGCTGTAAGGAGTGCTATTATTTGACAGCAGCTTTAGTTCAAATGTACTCCGTACTCATTTTGTTTCGTTTTGAAGCAAAGATTACATCTGGGGTTTTGCCATTCGCAAAATATCTTTTTTTTTTTTTTTTGTGGATTTTGGTTAAGGTTGGCAACTTGGCATTATGTCTCCCTTTTGTCTGTCCCACTAATTTATTATGTAGTTATTGCTATGCGTCTCAATTAGGGATGACTTCATGAACAGATGCTTTGTGTAACAGTGTTCGTGGGGGTAAGACTGTGTACATCTCGCGAATCCCTTCCCGATCATAGGTGAAACTCGTCCATTTGTGGTGTTCTTGTATATAGGTATGTTTATTTTCCCAGTACCAACGAAAAAGATAAAAACTATATATTGTAGAGTTTGTTTATGTAGTTGGATTCCCAGGCCATTTCCCTAGTAAAATGGAACAAATAGACAATGTAGAAGATATTGGTTACACTTCCATTACCTAGATTGTTTAAGCATCATTTTCCCCGCTGCTTTGATGCACACCATCAATTTATCGATAAAAAGTAACACTCAACTCTAGGACATTATTGGCATATGTGAAAGGAGAAGTTTGTCACCTTTTGTCCCTTCTTTTGACTGATAGAAACAGTAGGTTATTTGTGTTCTGAGAATACAGCTGCATAAGCCAATTGGTTTCTTTTGTATTTCTCCTGTTAGTGGGAGCCTTTAACTTTGGACTGTAGGGATTGTGGCAGCGTACCTTTACATACTTGGTCATCTTGGCTTCTATTTCTGATACCCAAACTTGTCATCATTAAATTAGTAAACATATAATTTAAGTTCTATACCAAACTAAACATCCAATCTGAAAGTCTAGCCACATTATAGTAATTTGTAGAATTATGTCAGCTCATGTTGGTGTAGTTTCCGGGTTAACTAGGAAATGTTTGCTTCATGTTAGAATTGGATTTGCCTGTCCAACTTTTATCTCCTGTATTTTACCTAGGAGCTCCCAAATGCCTTATTCAAAACAACAAAGGTTTTATTTAGGATTAGAAGATTGTTCATTTCTTTGCCTTTGAGACATGCTCATATGAGATTAATTGCAGAGTGGAGCCTTGGGGTATTTGCTTCTTGCCAGATATAGCAGGGAAGAATGACTAACAGACTGAAAACTAAAGTGCGACTGGTAAAATGTCCAAAATGTTCGAAGATCCTCCCAGAACCTGAAGAAGTTCCTCTATACACCTGTGGTGGGTGTAGTACAGTTCTTCAAGGTACTACTTTGTCTTGAATACATATGCAATAATTTCACTAATATGATAAAATATGGGTAGTTTAAGTTGTATTTTTTTGCTAATTAGGCCTGGCATTTAGAGTACTTTGAGTTGCAACTTCATAAATTGTGTTGTTTAAGTGGCTTCTGTGTTCATTGATCGATGGTGTCATTGTGTCAAAGATAAGCACGCAAGTAAAATGTGGCAGCTTATCAAAAATACAGTTATACAAAAAAACATTCTGTGCAGACTGTGCTGCCAACCCCGTAACTGGGCTTAACATGTGAGGCATGCATTACTACCCATGAACTTATAGTGTTGCATGTTCAATGCAGCTAAATACTACAGAAGTGACAATAAAGCTGCAGCGTTGGCTTCACGTGAACAAAATGATCTTCAGTTTAGTGGTATCAACCCTGCTCGTGATGGTGGAGAATCCAGCGAGTCAAGTCGAAGATCAAGTTCCTCAAGTGAACAGGCATCAACTCAGATTGAACAGAGAAATGGCAATGCTGATTCTGAACGCAATGGAGCTAAAAGTCCTGTCCACCATACTTCATTGACAGAAGAGTCTAACTTCCTCGAGAATAAAGAATATGACGTAGACAAAGAAATAGACCAATTAACTACCTCGAATCAAGTTGTTCAGAACCAAGGGCAGCTTGAAGCTCCAAACTCTGCTGGTGGAGCTACTATCTATAGGGATAATATTGTTATCAAGAACGAAATATCAGAGGAAATTTCCACGGAAAATGCAGCAATTGAAGGTGACAATGGTCAAGAGGAACAGTACAACGGCACTGCTATAGAGAGCCAGGATCTTAAACAAATTAGAGAGGTGAATAATACCAGTGAAACTTCTGCACCAAAAGAGTCTAAAGTCCTTCAGAAGAAAGAATCACAGCGACTCGATGGGGTAGAAGACGAGGGGGATCAACATGAACCGTTAGATAACATTTTTTATGGTAAACTGAAGGAGATTGGACATGGGAATGCTGCCAGAGAAGCTTTTACGTCAAATGAGTCGCAACCTGTTGAGAAACCACTGCAATTAGCTCCTGAGAATGGAGCAAAAAGTGATGATTCACATAATCTCCTTGTTGGTGACCAGTCTCGTGAAGACATTGAAGGTAATGAGACTGATTGTCTTGATGCAGATAAGCCAGAAGTAGTAGCGAAATTGGGCCGAGAAGATGACAATGGCAAGGACCAGAACAACTTTGTAGAGTCTACAAGGGAGCAATTTGAAAGTGTAATGCTTTTAATTGAGACTCCATTAACAAATGAAATTTCTTGGTCTGGAAGTGACAATTTATCAGCTGGAAATGAAGCCAGCTTAGAAGCTTGCAGAACAAATAATGTTTCTTCTCCTTCGAGTGCTACAGATCAGAAAATTGCTAGTGAAAGCAATGCATCCGCTGGTGTGCAAGACCTTCAGGTTGAAACAAGTTCATTAGACAACTTCAGGGAAACTTCATGGCAAATGATTGAGAACTCTGATAAGCATGAAAATCCGGAGCGGGTTATTACACAGGGAGATGTTGGCACTCTTCTCAAAGCGGTTCCAAGGTCTAGTAGAGGCTCCCCTGCTTACGATGGCAGTGTCTCTTCAGTTGATGGAAATGATGAACAAGTCGCAGGACAACCAGAACATGTCGGTGTAGTAAGTTCCCCAGGAAGTGATGCAGTTGCCGATTATGTTTGCGCTGAAGAAAGTCCTGATTGGAATAATATACCATCTAATAGAATGACATACAGAAATTCAAGAATTCACTCTCAAGCCAGAAGTTATTTGTCTATGCCATTAGATGAGAAGCTGAAACACAGTGTGGTAGAGGAGGAAGAATCAGTAGAAGAAAATGGCATTCGTGGGAGATACACAACTAGGCCATATAGAGATGGCTTCCCCCCTAGGATTCCATACCATCGAAGAAGTTCTGAAGTGGCCTTTGAAACAGGCAGCTCTTCCAGCTATGTTCATGATGAGCCCCTGGGCCACTGGCCACGACAACATCCTCACAGATATGAGGACTCAGAGCTATGGGTGAGGAAAACATACATGCATGAACGGAATGTGGACAGAAGAAGATTTTCTGGAGCTACTTGCAGGGAAACCGAGTTTCTCCCCATGTCCTATAACGATGAAACATTAGGCGAAGTTTACCACAGACCAAAGTACCAAGGTTACACTGACCGAAGAAGGCGAGCAGATAGTTGGTCGCAAAGTGGTACTCTTCCACGAATACAATACTCGGGAGAGGTGTTCAATGAAAGGTATCAAATGCGTGATCCCTACATGCACCGCCACCCGGATGATCGAAGGTGGTCTGCACAACTACCCCCAACTGCGGGATATCACCGCCAGGGGCAACGAATGGCTCCCTTCAGGGAAGCTAGCTGGGATCCATATGACGCATACTCAACAAGTCCTCAAAGATTTACGGACTTGGAGTCCTATGCTTGGGCCCATGATTCAATCTCTCTCTCTGATGATCACAGGCATAAAGATCATATCATGAAGAAATTATACACGAGGGAGAAACAGCAGGCTGTCAAAAGGCATTTGCTGCCAATGGCAGGTGCAGCTCCTTTCATCACATGCTATTTCTGCTTCAATGTCCTACAAATGCCTGAATATTTTCTCCTGTCCAAAAGAAGAAGACACCACAGGTTAAAGTGTGGTTCTTGCTTGAGCATTCTTGAATTTTCCCTTCAGAACGAGACTCGTTTGGCTCCTTATATGCAGGGTTCTGGTGAAGGTGCTGAAAATTATGTTGACAGAAAGGTCAGCACAGCTTCATCGTCTCATGTCAGTAACAGCCGTGGAAGCAAGTTGGCTAATGGAGAGGCTCATGCAAGTGGCAGAGAGTTGCTTCAGCATAATTCTTTTGGAGCTTTGGGTAGAGAAAAGAGCAAGCTCATGGCTAGAAATTCCAGGAATAATGAGAGACTGAATGAATCTCATGATGAAGCGAACCCTTCTGCGCAGTCCAAACAGGTGAAGGTAACCTGGCAGTTGCCTGCTAGAAGCAAGTCACCCCTCCACCGGCTCATGGGTTACCCTTCACCTGAGGACTTATTAATTGGGCATGAACCTGATGAAGTAGAAGACTAGGAGAAATCTGAACACAGGGTAGTCAGAGAAACTAACCTTGGAATGAAGGTATTCCTATTCTTTTCTGGCAACCTGTAGGGGAAGAAAATGTCTCATAACGGAGTTAGGAACCAAGGATTCTGGACATTGCTCATCGATCAAGAACTCGACCTTGACAGCTACAACGCGTCCTAGTGTCATTTGCTAGATACTTCTTTCTCTGATGATTTCCTTGTAATTTGCTTGGCGTTGTGCTATACGCATAGGATGATCTTGTAACATTCGTTGTATTCTGTACAGTATATCTTCAATTGATTGATTACATTTGTCATATAATAGCAAAGCTTGTTTCGGTTTTCTTTTTCCATCTTTACAATGTTCTCGGTTAGATTCTTCAGTTTGCCATATTTCGACTTGTTTCCGTTTATTTCAGTTCATGCCAGTTCTCACAATCGTCGTTTGATTAGCTCATAAGGTAACAGTTCAAATATATAAAAGTTCCACTCAACATAGGAAACTCAATGTCGAGTTATCTGAAGTGCCTCAAGCTTCAAAGTTCAGAGATATCCGAGATTAGTCTATGATCCTTTTAATACTGACACAAAATTGTAGTGAAACCTTTTTGGTCATATCACAGCAGATACATTATGGGTGTATAGTTCCTAATATCTAATCTACAAGTGTAATAACAATACAACAATTGTGCATGTTTCTGTATTAGCCTGGAGCATCATGTCTAAATACATTAAGGCACTTTCTAATCCAATATAAAGAGATCATTGGATAAGGAAGTTGATTTTCAAACCACCCTCATGAAAGCTACACAAGTGTGCAGAACAGATCCAAGGATGTGAGAAAGCTCAAAGTGTAACACACTTCTTATTAGAATCCAGCCCGATTGCTGCTGGGACTTCGATTTGTGACAATGGTGATCCTTTGGTCTTGTAGCATGTTCATGTTAGGAGCCAGCAAACGAGTGTATCGATCAAAGTACAAAAGCTGCTTCAACAGAAGAGCAAACTCCCGGGGGAATTTTAATCCATATGACTCACTCACCCTCACCTGTAGAATAGATGAGAACTCAAATTGTTAATTCATGAAGCCAGTCTATTTCCTTAGTGATACTATTTTCACTGCCAACTTCACAGCATCACCTGAGCACCCAGCCATAAACACCCTCCACATAAAAGCCACTTAAAACTATGAAATTTGAAGGCTGAAGGAAAAAAAAAAAGAAGAATGAACTAGGATGTTAAAATTGTTCTGGGAACTAGTCAACGCAAACAATCTGTTCTATGTTACTCTTTTCTAATGCAGTACCCTTTTGCTAAAGCAGTATTGAGTCAGGAGTCAAGAGTATAAGCGAAAGGAAAAATCAACGCACACCCTTTTGCCCCATGTTTCTGTTTTCCCACAGAAAAATGAATAAAGAATGCAGAGAGGATGTTGGTTACATAGAATCATATGAATAGAAAAACTAAAGAAGATCTATATAATTAGTAAGAGCTAGCATACATCATTCCAGGAGTCTGACCAATCTACGGCCACCACTAGCTAGTAGCAAACTATGTTCATAGACATACAGCTACTTTCCAAATAAAAGCAAAAAGAACTTACTAGATCAAGAAATAGTGCGTTCATCTGCCTCTCATCAACCAGTACATTAGCAGAAACAGCAGTTGCACTTGTACTTGGCTCCCTTGCTGTTGCAACAACAATCTCTGTATCCAAACCCTGCGCAATAGCAATGGACCATTAGCTTAATAATAGTTCAACTCTGCACATCACCCTCTTCAAACATGTGGACCCACTGAGTCTTCCACAGATCAAACTGTAGAAATTTAGGCAGCTAAACCAAATAGACACTGGCCATACCAAAAGCAAACAGTAAATCGGCTACAGGTTGAAAGCAAAGATGCAAGTCAAATGAGCTAAAACTACATGGGCTGCGTAACGTGTATAAGTTTCCTGTGGAATAAGCAATAATTCCTTTTAGGCGATTAAGCCAAAACAAGGTTTTTGCTCAAGAAACCACAAATGCATGCATACTGACGTCTAGACTTTGTATAAATAAAAAGGATTTTGCAGCATGTGATCCTGCCCCCTCTATTTTGCAGCATAAATAAGTATGTTGTATTAGAAGTATTTATTTGTTTACAGAAAGTGTTATTCAAATTACTCGAAGTTGCCTATGATACCCAATTACTATACATTAGAGATATACATGATACGCAATCTCAATCCAGTTATCCCATGATTACTCTTCCAATAATTTTAGATAAGGTCAGTACAGTCTGTTCCTTAAATTCCTAAATCTATGCACATGAGTCTAAAAGAAGAGTATGCCCAAAAGATTGAACAGATAGCACACATCCACCAGCAATATGTATGATGGATTATGCATAACACAAGACAATTCCTTGCATGAAGCTACATTGATGTGGAAGAAGGCATGAATATAAAGTTTTTCCAATGGCCTGCCTCTTGCATTTTCTGATAAAAATAAATTACAGAAATGCTAAAAGTCAATGTATGAATGTCAAACAAGTATCACAAGACATATCTATTCTTGACTACCTGTATTGATGAAAATATCTTTTCAAGATCTCTTGCAAAGGCATTAGCATCCACATTCTGGCTTGTAGCACCCATTTCAATCAAGGATGAAGCCATTAATTCATATTCTTGTGTCGATATAGATTGAAGAAATATTTCCATGGCACCCCATGTTTTTGGGGATATACGTCCGACAATTCCTGGAAGCGAAAACAAAGTCCGTTAATAGTCTTTACACCGCTGGTGAGAACTGAATAAAGAAACAAAAGTAAGCATCTCTAGGCAACTCATACAAAAATACAACTCAAAAAGTAAATGATGTAAATTCGAAAGCAACTTCAACTCGGAAGAAACAAGACAACTTAATGCAAAATCAATGCATTGTAGAGAAGACATCTTAATGCAAAATCAACACACTGTTGGCAGGGTTTTGGAAGTTCTTTATGTACACATCTTTAACCCTAACCTGTTGGGGGTTGAGACTTGTAGAGAAGACGCCCAAAGTTTGCAATACCAAAACAAAAAAAATCTTTACTAAAAGCATAGTAATTTGTTACTATTAATCTAAGCATAAAAACATACCAAAATCAAGAAATCCGATTCGACCATCACGTAACAGCCAAAGATTACCAGCATGAACATCTGCATGGAATGATTCACATGCAAGCAAACTGCCAAACCTGCAAATATTATCCATAGGTGATAAAAGTTCAGCAATAATACTAGGATCCAAATGCAGATAATCTTGGAGAGATGTTCATAATATAATTAGTGCTATTACCAGACATTAAGGGCGGTTATAAGACTTGTCTCTGGACTCGAAACAAGGGAACTTATAGAGTCTAGGTCAGTAAGAGGAACTCCATAGAGCCTTTCCATCGTCAGAACTCGACTGGTACTACAGTGGTAGTATACTTTTGGAGCTGTTGCCTGCCTAGTAAGCCCCATATCGTCTAGGTATCTTCTAAAGGCCTCAACATTTACAGCCTCCTTACTGAAGTCGACTTCTTCAAGCATCGATTCTCTAATGTCTTTAATAATGCCAACCTATGTTGAGAAACTTACAAAATCGTTCATTCTGTCATCAGAGTGCCGCTTGAGGGGCACGGTGGAACAAGAAAGTAAAAAAGAAAAATAAATCCATAGATCCATTCTATTATAACAAAAGCAACAGTCAATTGCCTTTGTAGAGAATCAAATAAGATTGAAATCAAAACATAACATTGCACAAAGATATGGACCTCTTTCAGGACTTTGAAAAGTTAAAAGACTCTGAAGCAATAAAAGTCATCTCATTAAAGTAATAATGCAGGCTCTAGATTATAAAACTATTCTGCTAGTAACTAAGTCATGTTTTAGAGGAGTCGGAAAGTTAAGTAGGACATGAGAAAGGGCCCAAGTGCACAAGGGATAAGTGAATGAAGGGTTACAGCTAGGCACTTCCATGTTTAGAAAGCACTTTTCATGTATATATTTTACAACAGTTTATGGAATTATGGGCATTCAATTTTACAGGATAGAGAAGGAATGAAGCACATTCTTTGTCTTTTTTCCATAATGTGACAGTCTTGCCTCTAAGTAGGGCATTCTTGGATCTTCACTTTCGAGGAATCGGAGAAAGAAGTTGTTGCTGCTTTATTTCCTATTTTGAAGAATGTGCAGCTCATGGAGTATGAAGATGTAAAAGTATAGATATCAGATTTTCCGAGGTTGTTCAGCTCTAAACTCTTTATGTTGAACACATGTACCCCACCAGACTGACACCGTCCTCTTTGAAACCTGTAAGAAATTAATCTGGAAGACTACAGCTTATTCAAAAGTGAGGGCTTTGAGATGACTATAGCATAAACAAACAATAATCATCAAAGCCATAAACCTGGTACTGCTCAGTCCGGATTTCTGTGTCATTTGTGGTCAAAAGTGTGAGTCTACTCACGTTTATTTCTTCATTTTGATACTTCTTACTTCCTTTGGCGGAGGTTGATTGGCTTACAAGACGAGCAGTAGTTGAGTCCTAGTTTAGTATCAGACTTCAGTGTGGAAACATGCAACATTGGCTACTTTTGCTGCGTTTCAAATGGACGGAACCCTTAAATTTTTAGGGTGGGTTTGCCATTCCTTGGTGTATGTGTGGGGGCGTCTGTAAATGTTGCTTTGGATTTCAAGGGTGTTCCAATTACCTATATTTTCTAAAGAACTTGGCATGTTCGTCATTTTTGTGGCAAGGTGGACTTCTTGAAGTCCAATGCCACTTTCATCTGTTACGTGTAGTAAATAACATTACTTTTCTATCAGATAAAGACAAAGAAAAGACCTTCAAGGACAGAAGAGAGCACTGAAATGAAAAGGTGCTAAACTGCTCTGTGTTTTACCAGTGATGTCCGACTAAATTCAGGGTTTAAAAACTCCAAGATGCGAGCCACAACGTAGACGAAATTCAGATCAGCCACTAATATATCTTCTATCCCAGGCTTCAAGACCTTTATCACCACGTCCTCTTGAGAGCCTTTTAGCCTTGCTGCATGGACCTGGAGACATAGTTATAAGCTTCTGGTCACTTGTATTCAGTCAGAGATAATCAGTACAAAAATAAATTAAAATTACGAAGCCAAGAATGAAACCTGTGCTATTGAGGCAGAAGCAATAGGTGTTGGATCAACATATTCATAGACACTGTCAATAGGTCTCTTTAGCTCTTGATTCAGGATTGCTTTGATTTCTTCAAAAGGGACTGAAGGGGCCCGATCAAAACACTTCTGGAACTCCTCAACATACTCGGGAGGAAACAGCGTTGGCGCAGATGCTACGAACTACAGGTCCCAGAACAAATTAAGTATTATGCAAACGTTGCAGTTCAAAGATCAAGACTCGTTACAATGCCAAACATTAAAAAGTGCTTACAAGAAGCAGAAAGTGAATGTCACTAGAGTCTTAAGATTATAGTGCAAGTTTACAATCATAAATATTCTGGTATACCTGTCCCAGTTTGATATAAGTTGCCCCCAGGCGTTCAAACAATTTCCTTAGATAAAAGGGAGACAGCAGGCCAAGCTGCATTTCAGAGGGTAAACCACTTGGCGTATTTGTCCACTACAGCAAGTGAAGAAGCATCAGTTAACTGGGTCGATCGTATGATTCATTCAGGTAAAACAAAGCGTATTCAGCAATTGATGTTATGAACCATGGAAATCTAGGCTCCTTTTACCTTTGACACATCTGCTAGCCACTCACTACCAACCCCAACAACTGCTTGGACTCCTTGAGCTAGTCTCAAAGCTCCACGAGGACCAGTGTTTATGGATGTCTGGACGATATCCTCGACCAATCCCGGAAGGTTTTGGATACGATCTACAACGAAATATAAACTCAGACAATCTCACTTCAAGGTCAAAAACAGAACTTTGCATCTTTGTACATTGTAAGTCCCCTAAATACAAGGTATATCCCTTAAACGGATCAAAGGAAGTTTTGACGTGGACATCAATACATCATATTCTGAAGTTTTCTTAAACAACTAAAAAATGTCATCTACAACAAGTAGAAAATACCATCATCATCAACCAGAACAGTATTAGAAAGTGAAGTGAATACGCTGCTTTCCAATGGACATCATGGTCTTGTAAGGAAAAGAATATCAGCAAAAGATTGCTAGCTTTTGTTTGAGGGCTTTTTGCATGATTTTATGAGTAAGAGAGCACAAATTTGTACCCATCAGAAAGCTATGAAGGACACTACTAACTACCATAGATGTAGAACTAAGGTGATCATTGAGTAACATGAACTATAGAAGAGAGAAGCACACCTTGGAGACGTGAGGTAAACAGATCTTGCGCATGTGAGTATCGTGCAGAAGGTGTCACACGACTAAAGTGGTAGTAGAAATTCCTCGGCTGACCAGATTTGTATTTAGTAGTCAACTGCACCCGAGAAGGAGACTATGATTTATTTCACAGAACAGCAGTACATGATAGGAAAAGCACCATATATAGACAGCACAGTTAAGACGTTCAAGAAGTTGTATTGGCATTTCAGCTATCAAGGCAGGCAATCACTGTCAAATTCATGTATATTATCACCAGATAATCTCATGTTCAGAAAACAGAAAACACTGAGTTTTCTGCTTTTCCCTCAATGCTCTAATTACAACGAATACAAGCACTATAAAGTAGAGTATAGACAACCTCATCATCACATCAAAAATGAAGACTACTTTATGCTAGCTCAGGCACATATTCACATTGATTACTAGTTACTACCAACTTATATCAAACTTCAAATCAAAAATTCTATACTTATCAAACTCTTGTTCCAGTTAAAATATTCACAATGACTACTTTATGCTAGTTCAGGCTTAAAGTGATGACCTTTATACAATTTTGATAAACAATGACCAATTTAACTCAATTTTTGACAACGTTCAAAATAGACCGTCTTTATAGATATTCTATGAAGTTCAATTATGTGGGGAAAAGGACAATCATGACAACTAAATTTTTTCCTAATAGCAAAGTGTACAATCAAAAAATATCATCCTATACTTGATCAATAATACATGTCAAACCATAGCACAAAATCATTCATGTGCCATCATACCTCAAACTTACTCCATATCATATTCACATCAAATAAAAACACAACACCAAAAGTTCAAATTTCATAATTTATACTCATCAAATCCCTTAAAAATCAAAAACCCATGTCTAAAATTCAGCACCCCATTTAAATTTGACCCTTCAAACAAAAACCCAGCTATGAAAAAACACATACAGTTTATTCATCCATTCATAACCACAAACTCTAAATTACAGAAAAACAAGTCAAAACTCAAAAAAGGGAAAACTTTAAAAATATTCAAGAGTGGAAAAGTGGACCTGAGGAGATAGAAAGAAAGGTAAGCGGCCATAAGAGGAGGTCCTCAGTGCCATTCTTTTTACTGAAAATGGCAGCTAAAAAATGAAGTCATCAAATAAGTAAATACCATATATAGTATGGAATAATGATAAAAACAAGAAAGCTAATAGTAGTAACAAACTAACTAACAGTCAGAAGTGAAGTAAAATGTTGGGGTGACAGGTCATGTGAGGCGGGAAATGTACCTTTGTGGTTGTTAGATGTTTAACTGACTTAGCTTTATCAGCTCATTATTATATCAGTATCTGGTTGTGTTCAAGTTTGTTCTGTACTTCTGTTGGTAAGTCCAGTTTAGTTAGATTTTGTCTTACTACATACGTGGACGAATTTCCCTTGCATCTTTGCTTAAACTAGTATTCTTTGATATGTAGGTCATGTTTGGTTATTGGCTTTTTCATTGGCTTTTGGCTTATTTTTCGGTCAAGTAAGCCAACAAAAGTGTTTGATAAATGATTGGCTTAAAAGCCGGTTTTTAAGCCAATTTTCAAGAAGCTGCAATGAGCAGCTTTTTCTATTGGCTTTTGGCTTTTGGGCCCATTTTATAACTAAAAAGCCAACTAATTCCAGCTAATTTTACCAAACACTTTTCATTCCAGCCGGTCAATACAACCAACTTGTTCCAGCCGGTCAAACAAGCCGATAATTCCAGCCAACAGCCAACAACTAACAGCCAATTGCCAAACAAGGCCGTATTGTACTACTACTGATTTTTCACAATTTTTTTAGGGGAAATTTTATAAAAATAATGTAGTAATAGTAATTATATTATTATTATGTTTTATTATATCTAATAGTTAATATATAAAGCAGAAGAATTTCGGAGCTCTACATCGAGTCCAATTATTTTAGGAGTCTTTTAATGTATTTTAGGAGTTTTAATATATGTTAGAAGTCTTTTAGTGTAGGTATTTTATTACTACAAGGAATATAATGTAGGAGTATTTTAATGTAGGTTTATTTTATAACTACAATGAATTTAATGTTATTTAGGA
>CAAKMY010081825.1:0-25082 GCA_901111285.1 Corrigiola litoralis | reverse complement strand
TTATAAATAATTAATTATTTTATTATTATGATAACAACTAAATTTTATAAATTGGTGACCTCTTCTCTATTCATATCCAGATACTTTGAATCGTAAGATAATATGAAATCCTAGCTTAAGATAGCTTTCCCGATTGCGTAAATGCGGATAAATATCAAAGATCAATTAGTAGCCAATTCAGACTGCCAATTATTTTCTACAAAATGTTTTATTAAAGGGTTTCCTACTTCAATTTGTGGTTCTAGCTCATGTCCATAATTTCTTGAATGATTTATGTCGTTTCTGATGGAAGTTCTGAATATGCATGTTCCCATGAAAAGGTTTAGTTAGCCTTTTTTATTTTAAAGTTATTCACAAAATGTTCAGCAATCACCAAAATAAATTTTTACCAATTTTTGCTGGAATTATGTTTGGACTTTGCAGCTTAGTATAGTATGGTTTTTGAGTGAAACATCCTCTAATTATATATAAAATGGATTTTATTAATCAGCTATTCTATGGAATCATCGGCATCTTGATGCCTGTCATTAACTACTTGTACTTGTCTGTTTACAAGTATTAAAAGCTTAAGAGAGAGGGGAATTTTTTATAGGTTTGTCAGAAACCCAAAGCTTCATATAAATTACATCAGTGGAACTAAAAAGCACCTAATGCAAAGAATTTCAGGAATAAAAATATAGACAAAATTGGAAAGACCCAAAGGGGAACAACTAAAAGCAGGCACTCACCTTTGTTTTCAGCTCATTAATTACATCTCCAACCGTACTTTGCTTCGGCAACCGGATGTTGTGTATCACAACCTGATAACAGTAAACAAGTAGTTAAAACACAAATTACAAAACAAAACTATGACATCTCATGCAATATGAATGATCCAACATAGATTTAAAATATACCATTCACAAACCTCATCTTTTGCCGTATGATGAAACGCAACTTTAAGATTTTTCAGCCCTTGCAATTCTGGCAAAGGAATGTCGAGAACTTCATAATACAAGATATCAGAAGTCTGTCCAACCAAAAGACAAGAAAGTAAAGACAAATTAGAATTCAAGGTATACTTGACAAATCAATCCAACACAGCCAACCAAGTCTTACAAAGGGAAAGTTTCTAGAAAACAATTAGGTATGTTAGGAAATAAGAAATGTAATCATTTGTTATTACTAAAGCATAATGTTCCGAATAGGATATATACAAGGCAAGCCACATTCTCAAAGCCATCATGGCCACGCTAACTGTTTGATTTCAAAGTTCAAGCAAACAGAGACCGGATTCATTCTTTGACAAGATTTCCTCTCAGAAGTTCCTTCAGAGAACTAACTCTGCTAAAGTTCACTAAATCATTTCACCTGTCAATTAACAAACTTCCCTAACTGACAAGTGACAACTAAAAATCAGTAGCTAACTGGTATCAGAAACACACAATGGGAGATAATTGGAAAAGAGAACTAGCTTTGACAACTGGAAATTGTGATCTCCAAAGCGATTAAATGACAGCGGCACTCCCATTCAGAAACTTCAACGATACAACTCATATCCAACATGGGAGTCCACCAAATTATCACCCAATCTCATGTGCAACTGCCCCGAACCATAAACCATAAATTAAGCCTTTACAAACCAAGGGGAATACCCGTAGAAGCCAGTTAAGAAGATGCAGTGGGGATGATGAAAGATGAGATAATGTATTTTTATTTTTTTTTTTTTGGCGGTGAGGAGCAGCAGTGAACCTTAAACATTGACAATTACCTGATTGTAGTGAACTAGCATGTCAGTTAAATGGTCCACTCCTCGATACTTGATAGGCTGTGGTTTAGGCTGCTGGGAGTAACAGTTATGAGACGTCAGCCTAATCTTTGAAGGATCATCCAAACCGAGGCGCTGTGCTACTCTTTCGACAACTTCATCGTATGTATTTATTTTTGACCTTAAATACCCAGAAAAAGGAAAACAAATTAGCATATGGCCGATAATAAACCAAAAATATAACAAAATAAACGTAGGCCAGCTCAGAAACTCACAACTCCAGGCCGAAATCATCTTCTTTAGGTCTCTCTAAGGATCGGAAATGGACAACCTGAGAGATTAGAAGGATTACTGAAGAACTTCCACATAAAATGAATTGTACGTGAAAAGAAAGGCCTATGAAATTTAGAATGTGAGTAGCATGACATACGGAATTTGGAATGAATATACAGAAGTCATAATTAGACATATATGTCATATCACATACGAAGAGAAGCACGATGCGCCAAAAGTGGTATGTTCATGCAGTGATAAAGGAATACTTCAAGCATCAGCAGAATGTAAAGTTGTCATTAAAAAATACTGAAAAAGCAGCAGGAGAAATATTTTTTTGGAAAGGAGCACCAGTCACTCTTCGAACATATTAAAGCTGCTTGTACAAATCACATCACTAGTGGCTCGAAAGAAACTGACCCAGGTGGCTGAAGCTAAAGACGCAATAGAGTAGAGAATACTTTACCGAAGTATGCACACAGTTATTGATTTATAAACATTAAACCATGATCATATGCTCTACAAAATTTTATCTGTATTCTCTAGTGAAAATTACTAGCCAATCTGGATTCTCTTGATGAGAATCTATAAACAGACTCCTCATTCTGAACCAAGCTCTGCAATCCAGGTCAGACAAATTCCTCAATAGCAAGGCATTATTTACATAAAAATCAATGGATCTGTTCCAAAAGATACTGCTGCTACTCAATAGCTCATTTGGGATGATGTTGGAGACATTTATCACGCTGAAGCATACAATCTAAGCAACACTACCATTCTAATTGCTGAGAGCTAACTGCTGAAGCTAGTGTTTAAAAAAGGCTTGAGGCCCACCGAGGCGATAGGGTCTTTGGATCCTCAAGGCGAAGCGCAGAGTGAAGGCCCTCGCCTTATCCCAGTGAGGCGAAGAAGAAAAAAGGGTACATCAGCGTTTTTCAATTGTGCGCTTCACTGCGCCTTAGCGTGCGCCTTGCTGCGCATCATTGAAGTCGCTTAGCCTAGGACACAAAATGCGCTAGGGCCTCATCGCATTGCGCCTCAGGCGCGTCTCTTTAAACACTGGCTAAGGCTTACTGTTCATAAGAATGGGATCTCTCCAGCTACATGACTGAGAATCCGCCAGTTGGTTAATAAGGATATCTATCATCTAACTGTTATTTCGGCCCTGCCAGGGAAGTTTCTGCCACCATGGATGATTCAACACTTGATCTCTAACAGTAGACACTTGCTCGAAAATTTGTCGGAGGTTCAGAATTTCATATCCATCAGACTTTCAAAGCTGCGGACTGGCATATTAAGATTGATCAGCATCTTCAACCGTCCTGTATTATTAATATAGCGACTTGCCTTGACTTTTACAATCTTGCTGATATTTAGGCTCTACCCTTGGGACGAGGGTTTCTTAATTTTTACCATTACCTCATCAAAAAATAATGAAGTAAATAAAATGAAAATTGGTCGTCCCATGTGCTAACAGAATAAAATCATCAAAAGACTCAAGCAAGCTGAAACATCCACTATAAGAACTTAAGAAGTAAGCTCCACATTTACAATGATAAAACTGGCTGAAATATGCTCAAGGTTTATCTTTGAACCGTTTTAGTACCTGGCGATTCTGCACGTACTCTAAAAATGATGGTACGTCAGGATAACGGTATTGTTCCTCACTGTCAATAGGAGGAACTTTCTGGAAGCAGATGATGTCACCATCTTCTAACTGAAACAAGAACAAAGAATGTTACCATAACAACTTCCAGGTTTGTAGACACCATTTGGGATAGTGGCAATTACCTGACTCTGCCTAAATGGCGTTCTCTTGTCAAGGTGTTCACACATGACGCATGGGTCAAACTTTATCTCCTATATATCAAAATAGCAAGGAAAAGCAAATGACTGATGCTTCATTTTTTACAAATGAAAGAACTATAATCAACAGAATCACAAAACACAGAAATTAAAAAAGGTTGAAACCAAGATAAATACATGTTACAACATTTCCAGAACGAACCTCAAAAAGGTCAATCTCTTCATCAGAAGCAAAACCAGCCATTTCATTCAGTTTGGCCAAAACTTCAATTGGTTTGCCTGCACCTTTAACAAAAAGCCTACCAACATATCTGCCAGAATGAAAAAAAAAAAAAAAAAAGATAAGCTAGCAAGTAGAAAACATGAAGATTTGTACATGTTAATTACAGTAGTAATATTCATCACCTAAGTTCTTCCTTTTCAGGGTCATAAAGTTTGAAGAAGAGCAAAATCTCCTCTTTTGTTTTATCAGGTGGAGCGATTGGGCGGAGATCCTGGCAAAATTAACAGTTTGAAGGGCATATTTATCAGCTACACAAATGCAATAACTGGCATTTTAGGATACTTAGATGAATTAAACACAAACATACCAGCCCCGTTTCTACTTCCAGAAACAACCTTAGTTCTGCACTGTGCGCTTTAGTTGACACGTCCCTCAATTGCCCAACCTGCAGAATACTATGTCACTTGGACTTTCTTAAATATCAACAAAATAACAACTATTTTGATGTGATTTGATAAGAAAGAAAACAATGGTTTAGAAACAAAAGTATCTCAGTCACCACTGCGATAGAAAAAAAAATTAAAACAAAGAGTAATAACTGAGCAGACCTCAGTCCAATTACTGACTCATCTACGGCAAAGTCTAGCAGTCAAGATCTCACTACTACAGTAGCGGGAACACTATAACAGCAAATAACTACTTAAAGCAGGGACCATAAATTAAATGGTTAAGACACCAGAGAAAGACGGGACAAGATTCAGATATTATCAAAGCATCTGCATTTGGCAACATGGAAGTATGGAACCTAACATCCAACGGCATTCTTCAGCCAAATATACCAACATGGCAAAAAGGCACAACCCTAAAACAGTTTCTTACACGTTTCTTTTTCCTGGTGCAACATGCCTCACCCCACCCCAACGTCCCCACAACGAAGTATTGTTTACCCCATAAACTAAATACGCTCTGTTGTAAATAATGTGTTGGCCCACGTGCAGAAAAAAATGCAACCAAGCCCTATTTCTCCGACCTATAAATGTATGGTAAAAACATTTTTGCAATATATAACTTTATCAATCCCCCACAGCTATGGACTCATCAAACGCTTACAACTATTTAGGATAATGGGAGCAAGGAAAGGCATTGATACAGTTTCGTTTAAAGCAGCGGAAAGAATAATCAGGGAAAGACCTGAAAAGAATAGCTTGTCAGACATGGGAGTCTTTAGATAGCTGCAACAACCTTCTTAAGAATCCCTTGCAATTCCTCAAAGAAACAACAAAGAGAATGGAACCGGAAATAGATAACAGACATAAACAAACTATTTTAAAATCAGCCTTAACTTCCAACCTCCTAAAAACAAATGATGAATACCTATCCAGGATGGAAGCTAATATTAAACTCAGTTGAAGACAGATGGACACAAACACACAACAGAGATGTAGAAACAAAATCAGATGACACTTAATGCAAGAGAACACACATGAAGATGAATTAGACTAGCGTCAGCTTAACCAGAAAAAGATTTTCAGTTGTTGATTGAAACGCCTATTATATAGAAAAGTTGACTCACAGGTTGAACTTCTTCAGATGGTGTCAAAGGCCGATTAGGACGATAAGTGTGGTTCTGCCGCTTTGCCCAAATCCAGTAGCGCTGAAACTGAACTGGAACACCAAATTCTTTGGCAACTTCCTCCTGGTTAAAGCAGCAAGGATGATCAGAAAACAGAACAAGAATAGAAAAAATTGCTGATACACACAACCAGAAGAACATGTCAATAACCCTAATGTTGATCCGTGAACGAAAAAGCTAACACAAACATACTATAATGTTGCACAACTGAATAAGGAAGTGGAATTTAGAAATGAAAAAATACACAAGATGAACAAGACTGCTAAAAGCTTATTCAAGCAATATTGAACAAAGAATAACTGTACCACACAGTGAAACCACCATAATCATTGTCTTACTGTCAAAGAAGGTGCCTACATTGCATGAGTAAGAGGGCTCTGAAACTAGTAAAGATTAGATAGATGAGTCCAGCATGTTGAAACTAGGAAAAAAGCAGATGAGTCCAGCATGTAATGCCCCAATACTAAAGCAACTTTCGGTATTTGTAATATCAAATAAGATAAAATCACATGAGTAACCCCAGTACAAGAAAGTTTAGGTGAAATTGATAATTTCGTTAATCTAACTTCTTATAATGTCAGCCATATCATCAAAGAGTTGTTTCCGAAGTGACCTGACAAAAACAAACCAGATCAATTATCTGAGCCCAACAATAACTAATTCCCTTATGACCATCTAAGTCCAATGGAACCAAAGATTTATAGTTCTTTTGTTTTGGGATAATACAGGACTAAATCAACGGTCAAACTGAAACAGACTCTGCGTAGTATTGGTTATTAGGGTTATTACCAGGGTAAAGCTGCCCTTATCAATCGCTTATCTCTGCAGGACAAGCCTATGTGTCATACTACCTCCATTCAAGACCAACCTTCCCATTGCTTCAATGCACATTTTTTAAGAAAATATTAAACAATAATACAAAGATGGTAGTGGGATGTTAATCAAGTGGTTTTTCTATTGCAATGTTAGAGGAAAGGGACGGTAGTGGTAAGTGTCCTCATCACAATCACTAGTCTATTTTATTGTAGAGTAAGGTAAAAACTTACCAAAAAGGGAAATGGGAAGGTTAGTCTTGAATTGCCGAAAAAGAAAAGTGGGAAGGTTGGTGTAGAATGGAGGGAGTAATGGACTCAATCAAATTGGCACATAAAACCCTATGGGGTAATGTAATGTTGTGTAAAAATAACTAATTTCCTAAAGTTGCTAATATGAATCTAGCCATCGGTAAGAGTCTGACCATAGTTATAAAAAGGAGACTAAGTGATTTGATACCAAAGCAGCAGAAACCACCATCACGTTCAAAATTCAGGACCCACAGAGTCAAGGGGCTCTCAAAGTCCACCCAAATAAAAAGCTTTACGCATAACCAATATATACAAGTTTTTATAGAACATATTATACATCCTTTCAGCTAAGGTAGAGGTAATTATAGTACTTGCAAATCATACAGTAAGGTAAGCATAACAGAGGGAGAGACAAGAAAATATAGAGTATTAGACAACAAAAAAAAAAATTAATAAGCAGGGAGCATTAATGCTTACCTTGAAAAGATTGAAAGGCAACTGCTTCTGAATGCGGAAACTGCGTACTTTGTCATGGTCTACAAGATCAAAATAAATATCCTTTCCAATCTGTTCTGCCAAGTCATCATCTCGTGCAACCTAAAAGTATTAACCAATTGTTTTCAGCAATAATTTAATATATCAAGGGTAGTCACAATATAATGGAAACATCAAAAATGTAATAGTATATGGAAGTGTAACCTTTATTATAGTATAAAGATGCGCCTGTGCTTTGTACCTCCTCTTGTCTTCCTTCTCTTCTTGTTCCTTCTTCAATCTTGTCTGAAGAAAAACCAGCCATAACAATATCGACAGGTAACATCAGGATATAGTATATGCATAAACTCTATTGGCTTGTCAAAAAATATTACCCTAAGGTGTTCAGCAATATCCTTCTCATCCACATTACAGACTATTTTGTCCTTGTCACTTTCTCTTATATACACGAGCATGTAAGCATTTGAATACTTAGTAAATTTGAAGGGAGTATTATTGAATCCTGGGTTCGTCTGAGGTAACTGCACCATGTCAACAGGAAACGAAACTCAAATTAGTTCAAGATTTACCATACACTATGCTAATTCAATTAGATGAAAATGCCGAGCCAAACAAGGAAATTTACCTCTTCCTCACCGCCATATTGCTCTTCTAAGGCACGCTTCAAATCTTCTTTTGTTACCCTCTCATCATCAAATTTAAACCTGTAGATTTCCATTATATAACCAAAACGTCAGTATATCATAGCACAATCAAACAAAGAACTTCGCATCAAGAAAAGCAGCTTCTGACTCTAGCACGTTAGGCAGCAATCTTTCCGCACAAAATAGCAACTCAAATCAAGAAGAAAAAGCTACTGACAAGGAAAACCCATAAGGTCAAGAGAACATGACAAAGTTTGTCGCAGGCTAACACAAATAGCTAGCAATACTGTTACAAACAATTTAATATTATATGTCCACTTGGAAGAGAGAAAAATGAGAAACAGAACTCATATAATTAACATTTTAGAAAACTTTATTGACCTTCTAAAGCAAACTAGGGGGATAGGACATAGACAATTTTGCAATTGCTAGCACTTTCAAAAAGCCTTCAGTTCAAAAATCCTTGGTATCACACAGTCTTTGGTTCTGGAACAAATTTGATTGCTCACAAATGAAATTTGAGCGCTACAGATCAACAATGAACCTCCCTTGCTTAATCTTTTGTTGGCATTAAATCAGAGCTCCATCTCTCGAATGAAAACATCAATACTCTCTTGGCTCTTTATTTTTCCCTCACTCGGTCCAAGTTCCTGGCAAACCTTGCATTTGCCCTAGACTAGAGAACTTATTCCCTCCAACAATTCTCACATAATCCTTCCAAAGTTCTCAAACAAACCTAAAAGGCTAAATAATCCACTCAACGAAAAAACACATAACTATGGGTTGTGAGCGAAAGAAATAAAATACATGTTCTTCCACCATGGAGGAAGACCTGCTACCAGCAAGAAAATACAGCAGAACAAAAAGAGGAGAAGAAACAAAAAAAAAAAGCGACATACTCAGGGAAGAATGTTTACCACTGGTCTGAAAGGGTCGGCCTAATAAATGCATAATAATGTCCACCGTGAACTCCACCACTATGTACCAAAACACTGTCAAAAACAAGAATCTGTATGAGAAGCCAGAAGCCTTAGTTATAGAACGCCAAGAAACAAAGGAGCAAGATGTACTTTGCGGCTATATTCCATCAGTTGACACACAATAGTATCATTATCAGCAATTTTTCTTGAAATTGAAATAGTTTCGTGACAGTCATTGCATAACACAAAAGAAGCATCATATTAGAAGCCAACTTAGAAGAGTATGACAAAAATAGTGAAATTAGTATACATTTTAGCTTCATAGTATCATAGCAATACGCAGGACCGACAATGTCATTAATAGTAATTTAATGAACTTCTATTCCCATTAATAAACACATCAACAGCAGAGTTCACAATATATAAACACATCCAATCAGTTCAAAGAGCTCATTAAATAACAATAGAAGTTCGGGATCCCCGCCAAGTTTACGGTGTCTTATAATTTGTAGGGAACAACAAGAATAATTAGAAAAGAGGCTTTACTTAATGAGCACCAGAGGAGAACATTTCTAGCAAAAATCAGAAATAACAAAGGGGCTTAGTAAATGAAACAGCAGAAAAGAAGTCCAAATAATATAGAATAGCAAGATACTAGTAATAGAGTCAGAGCTACCAATACTAGAAACAAATACAGATGTTACGCCACCTAATTGAGAAAATAAGATAGAAAATAACAACCACAATAATGGCGAAGTAATGAAAGGGAGATATGGAAAAGCAAAGCAAGTAGAAAAGTGTATACTATCTAATTAGGACTATATACAACATAACAAATAGTAGCATTGAAAGGCAGCAATAATGAAAGATATGGCAAGGCAAGAGGCATCCAGAACATATATCAGGGGCAGAATGAAAACAGCAGTACGTTGCATAGAGTCATAGACCTCATAGTAGTATTAACTATTACGTTAACCTCTTATCGCCCACAATAGACAGTTTTCTTAGTTTAAGACCTCTAAGGACCATAAATAAACCACTCAAGGCAAGGTTCACAGCATTGAGGATGCACTTTAAAGAGCCCTATAATGGTATCACGGATCTAAGTTACTAGTTACAAGGTAAAATGGTACCTCTTCACCAGGCGATAGCTTATAGGAATCTAATTTAGCAGCACCTCCAGAAGTCCTCATTACGTTCACCGTGAAGATTGCCTTTATGGTTGTTTGGGAACATTGATTTAGATTTCAAATCCAAATTTGGACCAAATTATGTGTTCATCCATAAGAATTTGAATTTGAATCAGACCGAAATCCAACCAAATTCCAGTAATGAACAAAACAAACCCTTTTATATCCCACCTCCACCCCATGTCATTTGGAATTTCCCACACTAAAATCCCACCTTCCCACAATTCCCTCTCTCTACCTCTCCCTTCTTCCTCATCTTTTCACTCTCATAACTCAACACCATCGCCCATCACCACAATCACCATCGTCACCCATTGACATCATCAACGACCCACAACAACCTCCATCATGGACACCATCACGGACGCCGTCACGCCCAAAAAACGTGTGCACCCCTACTGACGCTTCCCACCTTGGTCTAAAGGCTAAAAACATCTAGGCGCCACCCATTTTGGCAACAACTACTCTCTGATGTCATCCCATTAATTTCTAAGGTTTGTTGATCTAGTGTAAAAACAAAAGAATTTGGTCCATTGATGGTCCGATTTGGGTGCTAACAGCGGCGCCGTAATAGGGATTGGCGGCAGCTGCGCATCTTTATTTACACTTAAGAGTTATGGTTAGGTCGTTAGGGTTTAGGATTAGAGTTTGGGCTAAGGGTTAGAATTAGGGTTGGGTTATTAATTAGGTTTAGGCTATTATGATGCTCGGACCTGTTATCCCATATCCGACACGGGTGCGTATCCAAGTGTCGGATTCGGCTATTTTTTTTCGAAAAAATGCATGTTTTTAGACTAAAATGGAGTATCCCGTGTCCACACCATATTAGTGTCCAAAGTATCCGACAAAGGTACTTGAGGAAAGATGAAGAGTACGAGCATCATAGGGTTTAGGGTTGGGATTTGGGCTAAGGGTTAGGGTTATTGATAAGATTTAGGGTGGATTTGGGCGTAAGGTTAGGGTTTGGGTTATTGATTAGGTTTAGACCTACGATATATAGATTGTGGGATTGACTAATTATTTCGTACGGATATTGTATATAGTAAAGTTTATTATAGAAATATGAAATGAAATTCTTATTGTTCCCAAAAACATTATTTGGATTCAAAATTTAGAGTCGAAATTTTAGTGTTTGCCAAACACTTGATTTGGATTTAAATTTCAAGATCCAAATGCTGGTAAAAATCTTTTTATTGAAATCAAATACGGGTTCCAAACACTACCTTAGGGTCTCGTATGGGATGAATTATGAAATTAGTTATGGGCATTGCGTAGTGTCCCCTTTATTAATTATCATAAAGGGGACACTACATGAGATGGTGCAACAAAAGGGAGTCAGCTATAGTCTCTGATTCTACGCATCCTAGTGATAAGAAAGTACCCTCCTTTGAGGCTACTGGAGCCACTTCCTCTGGGACAGTTGATAAAAGTAAAGGAGAAGAAATATTTTGGCTGCCCGATAAGAAAGGCTCTTTGCTGTAAGGAATCATGGCAACCTGAAACTATGGACTTGTTGACAAATGCAAGTATTCCCAGCCAAGGCAGTCAGGATAACAAACCCACAAAAAAAAACCTGTTATTTTTATATAACAGCACCAAAGAGAAGATCCCAACAGAAAAAGAATCCAAGCAAAGTAATACTAATTTGGCTAGTTGTTGCTGCATGTGAAGGAAATCAGATGCCCTAAAACACCAGATGCCTTCACCCAAAAAGATGCTAGGAAAACTAGACACTCTTGACAAACTCCAAAGAGTGACAATTCCTCGAACAAAGAGAGAAATTCACTTCATCCAAATACGCAAAAAAAAAAAAAGCCAATATGGCGCAAATCCATAGGAGTTTCCCTTCTTTCTTCATGCATAGACCCATAAAGCTCACACAAAGTAATTCCATCAAATAAGCAGGGAGCACCCAATACCCCTCGTTCACTACCATCGGTCTACACCCATCAATCTGAACACATGGTATAGGCCACAATACGACTAAGAAACAAATGAGAGACAATGAGAGACAGACTCACTATTACTGCTGCTCATGAAACGTATATTTTGACTTAGGGCGGTACTTGGCCAAAGGCATTGAACATTGACATTGGCATAGATCCTCCCAGCACCACAGGCCAGCAAAGTTCATGCCCCTCTAGAGGATTTTTAGTCTTCCAAATACGGTTCATTATCAAAGATGAAAGGCAACTTGCTGCCCTTGTGAGAGGCGACATAAACAACTTACAACAAATGGAACCTGAATGATCTTCATTCCAAATTCAAACATCCTCGTACTCTGTCAATTGCAAATATTCCAAAATATAGCAATCAAAGCATCGCAAATGTGAGGAAATAACACACAAAAAGCACTCAATCATCTGATAACCACGTATCTTCATAAATCAAACTTTTCCCACGTGACCTACTGTGTAAGTGGTCAATAGACAAATCCGTTGTGATTTCTGGGAAATCAACTTACAAGGAGAAGCATGAGTACTTGAACCCAATTTATTCCCTTGTAATCAAGGGCACCGCTGACGAAGGCATAGATAATCCCCTTTACAAAATGGACAAACTTCGCCATTTCAGTCTTGAGGTTCTCTGTCCCCCACCCCTGTTGGAACGTTGTCCAGTCATAGTCAGTAAGAGGAGCTGCGGCACCTTTAGTTGTTCAAACGTAGGCTAGAGCGCTCTTTCGAGTTTCAATGCTCTCCGAACGACGCGGGACCATGATTCTGCTAGTTTATAAACGAAGGAGAAGGGCGGAGGACTAAAGTCCCCAAAGAATCCCGTCCATTACTTAGTACTCCACACCTCAGATCCAATATTGCTACGTAAAATTTTATGCCAAAGAGTAGTAGTCTCCAATAGAAAACGCGACAACCACTAAGCTAGTAAGGATACATTCGAACCCAAACTGCCTTTCAATTTTGGCCTACAAACCACATCCGACTGACAAGATGATCTCGCTTCCCGTCTCCCATACTAGGCCATAGGAAGTCTCCAATAAACTTCTAAATAGAATTTACCACCCGTACTTGATGTACAAGCACAAGGTAGTTTAACACTGTTGGATACATCATGAGCCAGCTTCAAGAGTTGTGAGTAACCTAGTGGGATAACTTAAATATGAATAATTTAGTGAAAGCAAGCCTAACTTCACATGTGTTATATAACTTCACTAGCATTAAATATCCTTCTAACTCTCAGAAGTTGCACAAGACGGGAAATATTAACAATGTGATAAGAATGAGAAACAGTAGTCATAGTTGTAGTCGCATCTTAGGACTAATAGGCCGTCCAACAGACAATGGCTTGTGCACAAGCTTCTTGATTATTTAGATCAACAACAATAAGTAAAGCTTGGATGTTGACCTATTTATACAATTGAATAAGTTAGAATAACATATCACATTTACTTGTATTACCAAAGCAGCTATATAATAGCTAACATGCCACACAAAAAAAGGCACAAAAAACAAATGGCATGACAAGACGGTACCTGTGGAGTGTGTAAAGGTTTCGAACACTCCTATCTGCTCCAGGAGCTAAATATTTGCCATCATCTCTATCGAGATCCAATTCAAGAGGAAACTCATAACGATCGTTGATCTACACATACAACAAGCATAAAATATCTCCAGTTAGCAACTTGCCACCTAGCAACACAAACATTGACATCGCATTCTATTGACATTCTGGCTATCCAGCTTCACTAACTTGGGGAATAACTATTCACAATCACCATATATCACATTTCCAGGTAAAATATCAGCCTGAAAAGACAGCCTATGAAGGATCATAATCTCAGCAGAACTTCAACCACTAATACAGTCGAAGAATCCAAGACACAAACAAAAAACATAAGCCATATTTCACAGACAGAAACCTAGTGACAGCAGTCTCGCTCATAGTCGTGACTTTTGAACACAATAGACTAGAATACTTGCTAAATATCCGGAAAGCACAACCATACCCAAGGCAACTTTATCAACAGTTCACATATAGAACATAGACATTAGAACTGGTAAATTTGGACCCCGACCAGTTGGTCAAGCCGGAACAGACCTGTTCAGGATGGAAATTTCATTTTATGATCATGATCCAAAATGGACCGAAACGAACAACCTGAATAAAAGTGAGACGAACCCAAACCATACAATCAACCTGTTGGGTTAAGCTACTTTTGTTTTTCTAATACTTAAACACATCAAACAATATAAGAATCAAATGTTTGACCATAATAAGTTCTTATACTTCCTCAGGGAAATGATCTTTTAGATTGAAATTATACTCGTGGTTCAACCTAATATTTACTTATCTTTAAAAAGAAGCAATTTAAATTCAATTAGAATAAGGAATTATAAAAAAGGCTTACATAAGGATATTACATTATTGTGAATTCATAATATTACAATTTCCATATGTTTTAAGTAAAGGAATAATAGTGTGACAGTTGCTTGCAATCGGATAAAAAAGGGTTCATGACCCGTTGGTCAAACCGACCTTCCAAAAACCTAAAATTCTGAGGCAACTTTCAAAATTTTCAACCATAACTTGACATGACTCGACCTGTTAATGAACCGACCGAAATACAAGCAACCCAAACCCAACCTGACAGCCCAATTTGCCAGCTCTGATAAACACACATGATGACCATCTTTATGAAATTATAACCACTTCAAGACAGAAAAATATTAGTTACAGGGCATAAACAGATACTGTGATGTATTTTTATTGACCCTTGTCCATACATCTTTACACAGAAAGCAAAACAAAAATAAAAGACACAATAAAGCACCTGAAGACATTTGACATGATTGAGCAATCATACCAAACCAGCAAACAGAACTGTGAAACGATACCAGTAACTCAGTAAGTACACTTGGATAGAGTTGAGAGTAAATTAAGTAGTCTCTCTGACTCGTCTTGTTTTAGAATTCATAGAGTAAAACTAGGTAAAAAAAATTTGACCTACTTAAACAGGGTGAAGCTTAACTTTTAATAAAACTTTTGTGCAGTTAAACAATAATATCCTCATAATTAACATTATTTTATCTTCATAATCTCATAAGTAAGTAATACAAAAATCAATTACATACTTTGTTGCCTCTGTTAATTCTATTTCAACATAACGTAATTGCGTTATTAATCTGGGTGAATCTGTTAACTTCCAAAACAAAATTATTTTAATATCAAAAAAAAATTCATTTTTAGATCCACCTACATTAACCTAAACTAGGTTAAGGTACTTATGTTACCCCAACCTACTTTGAGCTCAAACTAGAAAAGTACATGCAGTCAATATCCTATATTTCCTGCTTCCAGACTAACACAAAACACCCTCATCCTTCATTTGGTTTATTTTCTTGTAATAGAGCTCTGGACTTTTCATTTTTAAAGACTCACAATTGAATGAGGCTTTTAACATTTTTACCAGAATCACTGACCTTCATTTTTGAAAACTGATAAACGAAACTGGAAACACAATTAATAGAGACTTACACCCAAAATTTGAACTCAAAAAAAAGGAACTCCGAACTTCCGAAGGATAGCAGATAATCCTTAGATTTCTCTTTCCCTTGGCATCTTAAAAATTCTACATGAACCTTATTCAAGCAAGCTCCTGCTCTGACAACCCACTAGACTGAATAGCCCTTTAAATTAGAAACAGCCTGGAGAGAATCCTCGTCCCTCAGATAGCTCTCTTTTCCCCTTTCCTGTCTCTTTCCTGCTCTCTTAGATGGGTCTTACACGACCCATTTTACTGCGTCAATGGGACAAAATGTCCTTCAAATAAGATCAGATATGGCTGCTTTGAGTCCAAAAAAGAAAAGGCCGCAAGAAAACCCGGCCATTGTAATCACAGGGTCTATGACTTCCTGGAGGCAGGAAGGTCTCAGATCGTTCATGCAATTAGATAGATAGAACTAAACAAGAAGATCTGGATAGTTTATCATTTGGATGATCAGATCTAATTCCAGCGGTCGCTCTTTTGAGTTACAGTTTTTCTAAAAGGTAGATTGACTAGAATATACAATTTAGAGGGGTGGACGGATGCGGATTGAGCTAACTTCTGTCAGCATTACATAGGGTGACTAAGACAAGTATAGTATGATGATGTTGTTATCCTGTGTATGGGAATGACACACAACGATCACAATCGTAGATCTACAGTAAGGGGTTAGAGGAATGTGACTATTTAATTCATAATATCTGAGTGGATGCCACTAATCAACCAGGGACCTTATTTCAGGTGGTAACTAGTTGGTTGAGGCAATTAAAAGGTCATCTAATAAGAGAGGCAGCGCTCCTTGGTTCGGGTAGTGAACGAATTATTGCACAGTACGTCACATGGAGCACGTGAACAACTGCTCATGGACGATGCAAGAAGAACATGACTGTTCACAGCTTGACGCAGATGAATGACCTGTACAAAGTATTTTAATTGAACCGGAGGCTAATGTTTCGTTTACATTGGGTTCCGAGAGGAAATTTCTTTCACATGGTTCTGAAATACCACAAATTGGCCCATAACCTATTATTTTCAAGAACCAAGGGAACACTAGATTTAGGGGCCTATAGAGGAAATCCCTGAGAAAGGCACTCACCTTTACCATAGTATCCCGCATAAAATCATACTCAAACCTTTTGAGTTGAAGCTGCAGCACTGGAGGGAAGTCAAGGAACAAAACACCTTTCTTAGCGTCCTGAAACAATGTTAAAAATTAAAACAGTTAACGGTCACTTTAATCCAAAGAAACTGAGTCACATGCAGAATGAGTAGGAGTTCTAAAAAGAACTAAAGCGTACGACCAAGAGGAGTACCAAATTAACACATATCCTTTCATATGAAACACAAAATTTCGCTCTGAATAAATTCACTCTAAATGCTGCCATAGATACAGAAAGGATCCAAACTGGATAAATTCATAGCTACTTCATACAGCACTAAATTACACAAGATTCTGGAAAAGCATTTCATCATAACTCTTTTCCTTGGCTTCACTGATTGTTACAAGCCACGCATTTTCCTCAGGCCTCTTTCGTTTCCTATCAAAATAATAATTCTTCATAATGATTGCCCCACTTTCTCTTTTTAGTAATCTTTGAAAATTATTTTAGATATTGACTGCAGTAAATCCATATCATAAGCACATCGCTTCAGTTACGTTGGTTCCTCTTTTTTTTTTTTTTTTGGGCTAACTAAGATAATGATTTGAGTCATGGAAGTAGCAATAAATCTTTCAACGCAAGATTTCTTGAAACTCAGATACCGAAATAAACATTAGATGTCTTCTCAATTTGACCCTTTTAGTTAAGAACTTAAGATAGTCCACCATTAACAGTCACACTGGTAGCAGAAGCCTTCTCCAGACCTCTTCTTGCATCTTCAATTTTAATTGACTATTTCTAATCTTCTATAAGAAGCATGTATTCGTGCAATGGAAGCAGGGCCGTTGACATACTAGCGAAACTGAATAGGAAATTCGTTTTTTTTTCGCACTATTTAAAAATTGAGCTCACTTTGTGACTTCGACATGTCACTAGGGGTCAATTCTTTAAGCCATTTTCCACCAATAGGAAATTACAGGAAAATTTAGAGCACCTGGAAATGTTCATTAACATCGAAAAAGTTCAGAAGAGATAACTGATATTTCTTCAAGAATGTGTAGAGCAAGCCCTTAGGTCTAGAAGCAAACAAATTTTGTAGTTTTAAATCATAAAAAATTGAACATATTAAAACCAAATTAAAAGTAAAACATTTTACAATATTTGAGGTCAATTGACTGAACTCAACCCGGGCTAAAATGTGTTTGTTGCTTTGATAGATAAAGAGCGGGAATGGGTGGTGTATGTTTAAAATAAGGGGCCAGTGGGTCTTGAAGTCCAAATCTTCTTTTCAGCAAGAATTTAAGTCAAACGATTGTAAAGTGCGACCATGGAAGTCAAATTCTCCAATCAAAGTGGCAAATTCTTTATTAATTTTTTAATTTCTTTATAGTAGCATGAGGCCTGAAGGCATAATGACTTTTGGTCTGGCCTGACAATGTCCTTTTGAACATGGTACGTATTCTTGGTGCCTTTCCTATATAGTTATGTGCTATTAGTAGGAAAATTTGGAGATTCTACCACCTTCTAGACTACCTATTACAAAAAAAAAAAAAAAATCGAGGGGAACCATCTCATAAACAGTTTCGCTTTGGTGAAGAAACCTTAATGCATTATACTGTGAAGACTATAAACCCCATTTCCAAAAAATGCAGAACTTATGCCTTTTACGTTAGGAAGAAACTCGCTGTTTTACTCCTTGTGGCTTACTTTGCATAAGAGATGCAAGATTGTTTCATGTAGCCCACGTCGCATAATTGGTCCAGGAAGAAGGGGAAGGGGAAAGGGAAAGGAGGAAGAAAAAGAGTTGAGTTACAGGAAAACTGGGAGGAGAGAAGATAGAAAGATAAAAGGGAGAAGGATCATGAGGAAGACAACGGGAGGAGGATTGAGGGATGGGAGCTCAATAGATTCCTTTTAAGGGGCTAACACAATCGGAAGAGTCATTTTTAGGTGAAACAGTGACCAAAAATGGATTAAGGTATTCTTGGCACACAATATTTTTATAAGGTGGGACAAACAAGTTTTCATTAGAGAGCTTCACACCATCTGAAGAGCACGAATAAGAAAAAAGCCTGACAAGGTGTCGCAAAAAATAAATTGGATAGTCAAAGAAGATTTTCTCACACAAAGAGAAAGTATTGGCAAAGGACGATGGATAAAAATCACCAACAAAGAGATGCAGAGATCATATGAACCCTTGAGACGGTAGAAAAAATATTGAATACCTGTAAACCATGCTCCTCAGCATGGTACTTATTGTCACCCTCAAGACGTTCCACTTCTACATATTTATCAAACGAAGCGTACACATCCCGACAGCCTTTGACATCTAGCTGAAGATCTGATCCAAATAGTATGAAGAATTACCATTATTAGCCTACACTTAACAGCAAGTTTGTCCCAAATAAATAATTGCCAAAGATATGTTACCATAATACGACTCCTTCCTTGTAGATTTATAATCTACATTGACACATTCAATATAGTTCATATGATGCCCTTCAAACAACTTTTGTATTGTTCCCTCCACAACAGTACCCTGTGCCATTGAAACAGCAGAAGTATTTGACCAGACAAACAACAACAATGCATATGCTTCGTAAAAAAACCAGCCGGTATCACACAAAGGGAAATCTGGAGCCTATATACCTTCATTTTGTCTTCAAGCTTCTCGCAAAGGACTCTATTTAGTTCTTGTACGTCATGTTGCATGAAGGAATCATATGTATCCCATCCAAAAGACTTGGTCAATTCTTTGGTTGATACACTGGTATCATTATATTGAAGCTTGTAGAATAAACTTTGCAAAGCCAACGGGATGCTACTCGTGGGATTATCATTCTCAGTTGTTGGCATATGATACACAGCCTGGATAACAAAGCCCAATAGACCATCTTAATCAAAACGGAACCACTGAGAGGTCAACTGAAAAGAATAATGCAAGAAATTGAAAGAGAAAGGGAGCAAGACCTTTCGAAAATAAGGGATATGGTACAAAGTTTGCAGAAGAGAATTCATATAGCAAGTTGCTCCCTGATTCTTAAGTCCCACATAACCAGTCTCCTTCTTTGAGTCATACGACCAATAATCCATAACACGACGAACAGCAACCTCAGCTTCAACCACCACAGTATCATTAACAAGATAACCTCTAGCAGGATCATACAACTCGCTAAGAGGCATAAATGATGTGAAACCCCAATCACTTTCTCTAGCATTAAACTGATGTTGTGTCTCTGCAATATCGAAAAAATGAACACATAATGGTAAGCTACAACTGCTATAACATTCTGTCTAGAAACAAGAAGACTGAAATAACCCCCTCCTTAGAGAGGGGGGAAAAAAAGGTTCTCAACTTCAAGTAAGACAACAACAACAAAGCAATGAAATTAAAATGTTTCGGCAATTCAATGATACTTCAGAACTCAGCTGCAATAAGTAGAAAAGAAAGAAATTCACCCACGACAACTCGACAAGCCATCATGACTTCATTGAATACCAGTGTGTGGCTATCTCACCACTACTTAGCATGCATCAGACTTAATTTCAAAAAACACTAGCTATCTTCACACAGCGGCAATGAGCAACAGTCTTATTCATAGCTACGACAAAGTCTTCTGCAAATTTTGCCCAGTGCTAGCAGAACCCGCTTCTATCTAGCCAGATTGTGGAAACATAATTGTTCCTCTACCTATGTCTCTTTATGCAACAAGGACTATCACATCCCCTTTACTATAAAGTTCAGCAGATTGTTTACCATCTACATCTTCATAACTTTGTATTTTACACACTCAAAAAGAGGTGAGGGTTCTTCAATATCTTGTTATATATGAAAATGGTGAAACTATATACAGACATAATGTGTCTCTGATTTAGATAAGTAGTCATTCAAATTTATCCATGGAGAACTTCTAAAAGAACTATTCTCAAACCGGAGATGAAAGAATATCTAAAATTGTAGACTCCAGAAATCACTTTGCTACTGCTTCTGATTGAGGCAGCAAAAGAAGAATATTTTGATGAAAAGAAAAATATCTGAAAACAATATATGAAGAATGTGAACAGCGTTCCTCAACAAAAAAAAAAAAAAAAAAGAGAGTGTTCCGATCATACTGGATCCCAGGAATCCAAGCAACATAAGTCCACAAAAAGGCAAACTAAATGAAGCGTCAAAGAGTACTCAGAAGGGGGTGGACTTTTGTTACACAAATAAATTGCCTAGATGTAATCTGTTCTCAAACTTGATTTTCAAAGGAAGATGTAGAATCAATCATGAACAGACACCTATTAATACTTAAGAGATGGTATTATACAAGATCTTTACGAAGTGTTCCCCATGTATACATGCACTTCAGAGCAAAAATATAGAACTACAAAAACATTCCCTTATCCTATTACATCCTCCAATTTCTGCTGAATCTTGTGCACAACAGCCAGCATATGTGCCCAGAAACATGAGGAACAGAGACCGATGTGCTCTTGCTCTCCTCTCTTCCTATTTTCCAACATCCTCGGGATGGAGTTTTCAACATACGCCCTAGTTTCAACAGGCCATGAGTCAAATTAGGTGATAGTTGGTAGCCGATAGATAGTCAAATTACCTGATAGCATATAGGTGACTTGACAAGGTGATTAAATTAGCTGTTTTTTATAGTGGTGTTTGGTAGATAGCTGATACTGTTAGTTGTTTGTATTGTTATCCTTACTCCTTGGATATTGGGCTTTCTCGAGTATTCTCATTTCATTCTTGCCAACAAGCTTAAAAAACTAAGTCGATTGGACCCAATTTTGTCTCCGAAACAGCTAACATCAAATACTAGCAAATGAGGATTGGATTGGTCAAACCTGTAGATGCCCCCAAACCACTAAAAACTATTCAATCCTGTAGCAAATGAACAAGGCCATAACAAACTCAAAAAAACGTAAAAGGCAGAAGAATATGTTAGCATAGATATCTCAGCTTTATAAATAAAATCAAAACAACATCACAAGAAGCCAAAAACAACAGTAAGAGTCACAGAAAAACATCAATATGTACCTTTTCTAATTGAGTACTTCTGGTGAGCTTGGTTGAGCACAGTCAAGCTGAAAGCAGCAAATCTACTCCAACCGTATGGCAGGGCTTGAGAATCAGCAACATCAAGATACATCGATAGATAGTCCACATTATTCCCTTTTGGGAAAATCAAAACACGCCTACCAGAGAGAAGGTATGTCAAGAGAATATAAGAAAAATAAAATCATAACAATCAAAGCCAAAATGTTCAACCATGATAGGTATAAGTCAACTCACCATTTGTAATTACCAACAACAAAAACATCTGAGTAGTGCTTCTTCGTGTTCAACCGATTGAAGTTTTCAATTGTCCATGAAAATTTAGATGTTGGGGGCTCCTCTGCTGCCTGATTCTCAACCGCATTATTAGCATCCGCTTGCGCCACAGCTAAAAACATACATAAAGATTAACTGGTGACCAACAGGAAAGAGAGCTGCTGTGGAACACAACTGTATTGCGCATTACATTATAATAGTTACTTCTATTTGCACTAAACCACACTATCCACCCCAGCATTACTATATAACTAAAGATAGGAAAAGAAGTAGAAAAAACAAAGACTAAAAACTTTCCAAAGGTTTTTTAATGTAATTAAGAGACCAAGAGGTTGTACAATCAGTAAACATAGAGGTGACTGGTTAAAATGGGAGACACACGGAAAATGGATAAAATGTGAAAGAAATGCATCAAACAAAAAGGTTGTACTGCAATAGAATATTATATGATAATTGCACTGATCAATGTCGCACCAGCATGTGCGAACACAACCTAGACTCAAGCTCTAGACAAGATAACATAAAAAATCACAAATAGGTATAAAATAATTTCCACACTACATTATCAATCTCTATATAAATAGAAATCCTCAGCTTCACTAAACTTTGAGAACTAACCACACCGCGAGAATAAAAAAAGGAACCGAAATTTGTAAAGCCTAGAGCTGAAATGTTAAGGTAGTGAACTAATTCATCTCGAATGACCTAGGTGTAAATGTGATCACGGTACATTCCTAACTAAGATGATGTTCTAAAGTAACATAGCTACCATAAACGCTAGAACCAATCATTTCCACACCATAATATCATCAGTTCATCACTATTCACAACATAAACAAAAGTCCTAAAATTTACAAAACTCCAACACTCAACAGCGCCACAAAGAACCAAAAAGAAAGGAAAATTCGTAAACCCTAGACCTAAAATGCTTTAGTAATGAGCCAGTCCAACTCGAGCAACCTAGGTGTGAATGTGATCATAGTACGTCCATAACTAAGATAATGTTCTACATATAGCTACCATAATATCCAGGATGGACATAAACTCCGGAACTAATAAGTTCCACACCAAATTATCATCACTATTCACAGCATAAACACAAGTTCTCAAATTCCCTAAACTCCGACACTTAACTGCGCAACCAAGAACGAAACAAAAAAAGCAAATTTGTAAACCCTAGACCTAAACTGTTTTAGTAATGAGCTAAATCAACTAGAATAACCTAGGTGTAAGTGTGATCACTGTACGTCCATAACTTAGATAATGTTCTAAACACAGCTATCATAAAATCCAAAATGGACATTAAACTCCGAAACCAATCATTTCCACACCACATAATCATCACTAAACACAAATCCACAAATTCACTAAACTCCAACACTTACCACGCCACCAACGAACAAAAAAGAATAAAAATTTGTAAAACATAGGTCTAAAATGTTTTACTAGTGAAATAAATCAACTCGAATAACCTAGGTATGAATATGATCATTGTACGTCCATAACTAAGATAGAGTTCTACGCATAGCTACCATAATATCCAAGATGGACATTAAGCACCGGAACCAAACATTTCCACACCACATTATCATCCCTAAACACAAGTCCTCAAATTCACTAAACTACTTACCGCGCACAACGAACAAGAAAAAAGGGAAATTCGTAAACCCTAGACCTAAAATGTTTCACTAGTGAACTAAATCATCCGGAATAACCGACGCGTGAATATGATCACAGTACATTCATAACTAACGAACTAATCACTTTCACCCCACATTACCATCTCTATCCACAACATAAACACAAGTCCTCAAATTCACTAAACTCCAACACTTTACCGCCCCGCCACGATCAAAAAGGAACGCAAATTCGTAAACCTTAGACCTAAAAATGTTTTACTAGTGAACTAAATCAACTCAAATAACCTATGTGTAAACATGATCAGAGTACATTCATAACTATTCACCCCACATTTCCATTTCTATTCACAACATAAACAAAAGTCCTGAAATTCACTAAACTCCGACACTGTACCGCGCCACAACAAACAAAAAATAACAGAAACTCGTAATTTCGTAAACCCTAGACCTAAAATGTACAACTAAAAAACTAATCAAACTCAAATAAACAACACCAATTCACAAACAAGTGTATAAACAACGGACCTTCCTCCATCGGTTGAGGCCCTTCGACAACGACATCGGAATGCGGGACCAGCATCTCCTCATCCTCCTGCTGCACATTAGAATAAAATTAAAAAAAAAAATGACATTACATTAGACATAGTACTAAAACCCTAAACCTAATAAATATAATCCAATCAAAACCAAAGTAAGTGAATAAATCAATGAAATGCGGAGTAAAAATTAAAAATGGATGATTAATAATAATAATAATAAGATCAACCGGCCACTTTAATTGAACATTAAAAACACGTGCGTAAGTGATGAATTAAATGATGGATTGGGGAAAGGGAGGGAGGGAGGAAGGGAGTTACATCTAAGGAGGGGGGCTGAGTCATCATAGTCATGATGATGGCTTAAACAAGAAGAAAAGGAAGTGCGCCAATTTGGTAAATAGAAATAGAAATAGAAACTGCGCGATCAAGAGAGAGAAGGAAGGGAAGCAATCAAATCAAAAAAAAAGGGTGTGTTCTGATTTTATGTTTTTATGTTTGTTTTCCTAAGTTTTTATGTGAGGGGGGGGGGGGGTTCAGGAACGAACTCTTCTCAGACTACGGAGTACTACGTACTGTATGTGATGTATGTTTCATTTTACTTTTTTTTTTTTGTTTTTTTTTTTTTGTGGGATGGGCTTTTTTGGTTGTGGGGAGATGAGGAGTCCGTACGGTTTGTTGTTCGATCCAGAGATCAGTTGGTTGGTTCAGTAAGGAAATCAGTACGGTGGGAGTGCAGCCAGCCAGCCAGGCCTGTTAGTGTTAGGGACCTTTTTTGGTACTGTTGGAGTGATATGATATGATATGATGGTGTTGTGGGAGTTAAGTGGATTGACATGTCACCAGGTGGGTGGGTGGGTTGCTCATTGGATTTCTGCACCACTGCTGGTCTGCTCAATCGGAATTGATTTTTGGCCTTGTTTGGTATTCTGATCCACTCAATTCCCCATATCCACTTTTTGGCACTATTTGAAACTAA
>CAAKMY010081782.1:0-30010 GCA_901111285.1 Corrigiola litoralis | reverse complement strand
TGCATATACGTTTAGACTTTCTCTTATGTAAAGGATGTAGAAAAGTTACTATGTTCTGGATGTTCGGGTTCTGAGATACCTCTTGCAAAATCATTGATTTTCTTGCCAGTGGAAGGCTCTATATCTTTGAAGGTTGATCTGAGGATACTTGGGACACTTGGACCAGAAGTTCTACTGGGCGAAATGACATTCATTGCTGATAAAGACAATAGTGAAATTTCAGAGACAATATGGGGAGAACATTACCACGTCAAATTGTATGTAGAGTTGGATGATGCATGGGTTTTATAATAAGCCTTAGGGCTTGCTTGGAACAGAGGGATGATTGAGGGGGTACTCCTTCCATCCCACCTGGTAGTTTATGTTTGGTTTGAACATGTGAGAGGATGATTAAGGGGGTTATAGGTAAATATTAAAGGGAGCATAAATGGTTGACATGGTGATGATGGTGCAAGAAAGAGGAAAATGGTGGGAAGAGGGTCATAATTACTCTCAAAAATGAGGGTAATTGTCACCCACATTTCCATCGGGGTAATAGTTGCCCCTTATAGTGGCTGGTCATTTCCCCAATTCTTCTCCAACCACCACCACCACCACCACCACATCCATTTATACATCTCATTCGAATAAGCTCTATTATCCCCTTAAGTATCCATTACCCTCAACACAAGACTGTTAGAGATTTTCTAATTTATGTTCTTTTGTAATAAGTATGTGTATTTTCATGGATCAAGTCAGCTCGACTTTATCATATCGTGTTGTTGGCTTTATTTTCTTTATTTGTGGTGGTTTGTCTACAATGGTCAGTTTATGTGATATATGTTGGGGCATTAGGGAAGTAGTGATAGGTCAATAAACAAATTTTTCTTTTTCATCCTTTCTATTTATTTTAGTTTATAAGTTTATCCAAAATCTCGTAAATGCTCTATTATTGGGTGAGTAGATCTAATAGGCTTCATTAAACACAAATTTTTCCACTAGGGGAAAGTAAGTGGGGAGAATGATAATTTCTAAAACACTATTATAGTTTCTTTTTCTTCTTATTTTTCTAAACAGTTCTTATTTTTTTTCCTTATTCTTATTCTTATTCTTATTTAAAGAAGTTAGGGGCATTAATTCATCCACCTAGGGTCAAACAACTCAGGAACAAACACTTGCAATCTGTTATCACATCTTGCTCCATAAGAGAGTCGAGACATCAGGTATACTCCATCATGAGTCATGACTAGATTCGTCGTCTGCTCGATGGCAAATTTACTAACCAAGTTATAGTAACTAATCAATCATCTTCTTCCAACAGTCTCCTACACTCACATACCAAGTCGATTAGGGCTAAATGCGCTTGTGGAATCCACTTCATAAGGTGCTGTTGTGAATCCGTTTCAATGCAAAGCTTGTCGACACCATATCCCTTAGCGACCAGGAGCCCAGGAGGCCTTATGAGTCTTCGCATAGCTCGCTTTCATTGACGACCCAATCCCGAGCTTCACCGCAAAGGCTACTACAAAAGCCCCTCTCCAATCTCTCAACTCTCAAGATGCCTCCACCCTCTCGAAAACACCAGACAAACAAACTTGGTTTTTGTAAGATCCATTCCAAATCATGAATCTGGCTGAGTACCTGTCCATCTTGTGTGTTTCTCAAAAAAATCTCATCTATCTATTTCGTTAATACAACTTATTATGCAAATGTTTGTAGCACGCACAAAGAAAGGCAAGCAAGACAACTTAGACTGAAACCAATCCCCACGAAAATGAATCTCTCCGAAGGTTCTCCCCACTCCCACGAAAATGAATCCCTTGATAGTGCAACCAAGAACTCGAAACGTAAAATCATGCACCTCCAAGAATTTCTGAATTCTTTTTCCCCATTGGAAGGAAACCTTTCGCGGGTGTCCCTTCTCCCACCTCCCATCCCTCCCCTCACCACAAGGCAGGTGTTGCTATGGAAATGGTTAGAGCCAGGTAATTTTCTGGCTTTGCCTTTGCCTATGCCTAAACTCCATTTTTTAAGCTTCTGGTGGTTACGTGTAGCTCAAAAGATACGTCACAATGTTCATTTTCTTCTTTGAACTACTCTTCCCGCTTCAAAGAAGTATAACAACATTTATTGTTACTCCACTCAAACTACAAACGAGCTCCCAAGATACACAGTTCATGAGAAATGATAGGCCGCTCGCTGCTGTCGGAAAATAGAGAATCGAGCGGCACTAAAGTCCAAAAATACGGGATACAAATTTGTATTCATACGGTATATCTGGTTGACTACTAGTATAATATACTGACTAACTAATACGTAGTACAACATAACCAACCCCATCCTCCCTGACAACCAACCCCCTTCCACCATCCCACTCACCCCCTTCAACGAACCTTCCCGGCCACCACCCATTCCCGACTGGGCCTTAAGGTTCATAAGTACCCAAATGGGTTGAGCCATCCCCACTTTACTCTTAGAGGTGTTAGGGGTTTAGTTTGTTCGGCATCGGCGGCGAAGCCGACGGAGTGAAGCCGGAGTTAGGGTTTGGGCTTTGAATCTCGGCGCCGGAATTTAAACCCTAAACCGTAACTCCGGCCACGACAACTCGTCGGGGGTTATGGGGTTGGAAAGGTGGTTGAATATGGAGGTTGTGGTGAGAGAGGGTGGTTGGTTATGGAGGTTGTGGTGAGGAAGAAGAAGATGAGAGGATGTATACAAATAGTATTCAAATACACTTTATACCTGGTTTTTTTGGACTTTAGTGCCGCTCGATTTTTATTTTCCCAACTCGTGGGTAATCGCGTCTCCACAGTTTATCATCTCCGTCCTAGGTATAAAGATCATAACTTTTTTATTTTTTAAGTTGGTTAAAAACATGACTTTTCCTTTAAATCCAAACACCATTGTTGGTGAGGATAGAATAGAAATTAACTTAGAGCCTTAGTCCTTGAAAAGGTGGAAACTACGTAAGATTTTGCGTAAAATAAGAAAATTAGTAGCAAAGGAGAGCGTGGGGGGAAATATGTGACTGAGAAAATTAGTAGCAATGGAGAAAGGCACGATATGTAGCTTATTTTTTCAGGTAATTTAAATGTGTTTCAGGTTGTGTTACCAAACAACTTTAAGATTTAAGGTGACTGAAATATTGGTCAAATAAGGTAGACTAGTCAAATAAGGTGACTGAAATGACTTACCAAACACACCCCAAAAAGACTTACCAACGGAACTCACACACACACACACACAAAAAAAAAAAAAAAACAGCTAGCCTTGGGAGAGACCATCTACTTTTATAATAAAAGAAGACCAAACCACGATGGCTCAATAAAGGCATATAAGTCTACAACTAATTTGGATTTGTAGCGAGTTTAAGAAAATTAGACTAGCAAGATCAAACCCAAACAATACTTGATCTACTTTTATAATAAAAATAGACGGTATTCTCTAATAATTTGTGCAAAAACAATTAGACTAGCAAGATCAAACTCAAACCGAAGGTAATCAGATGATGCAGATTACTTACTTTTTAAATACATGCACTTCCTATCTCAAAAGGTGAGTCTACTATAATTAGGCAAAAAAATATTTCATTTTTAGTAATAAATATACATCAATAAGTGGAAAGGATTAAGTGCCATATAATGACCGATTACATTGATTCTCTTAGAACTTTAATGCTTCCTACCATGGTAAGCAAGCAAGGATCGTTCCATAATGCCAGGGATAAAAGCAGTAGTGTAACTATGTAAACTCCAGGAATAAGAATTCAAGCGACCAAAACAGAATGAAGCCTACAAACTTTGCACCAGTAACGTCTCTTATCCAAATTTTGATACCATTGGTTATCATTTCACTTCATGTAGTTTCAGCATCAAAATATGGCATAGAAGAATTCATCAGTTGTCTTCCCCATCATTCTAATGCCTCAAATCCGATCACAAAAGCCATCTATACTCCAAACGACACTCCATTTTCGTCTGTTTTGCAAGCTTATATAAGAAATCTTCGGTTCAATACATCCACAACGCCGAAACCCCTAGCCATAGTTACAGCCTTGGACAAGTCTCATGTCCAAGCAACTGTTAAATGCGCCAAGGCTAATGGTCTAGAGGTTAGAATCCGGAGTGGTGGCCATGACTTTGAGGGTCTCTCTTACGTATCACATAACCCCTTCATAATACTAGACCTTTTCAAACTTCGTTCTATCGATATCGACTTAGCAAGTGAAACTGCTTGGGTTCAATCAGGGGCTACTCTCGGTGAACTTATTTATAATATAGCCAATAAGAGCAACTCACATGCATTCCCTGCAGGGGTGTGCTACACCGTTGGGGTTGGTGGGCACTTCTCTGGGGGTGGTTATGGGAATTTGATTAGAAAGTTTGGTCTAACGGTTGATAATGTCATCGATGCAGAAATAGTAGATGCAAATGGTAGGATTCTTAACAGAAAAACTATGGGGGAAGACCTTTTCTGGGCGATCAGGGGTGGTGGAGCTGCCAGTTTCTGTGTTGTTCTAAGATGGAAGATCAACTTAGTTCGAGTTCCTGAAACAGTGGCGACCTTTCTTGTACACAAGACCATAGGCAACGATAAACATGCAAACGATATTTTCCATCGATGGCAATCTGTTGCACCCAACCTAGACCCAGATTTGTTCATAAGAGTGCAAGCAAACTTGATTCAAAACAATGGTACCAACACCGTACAATTACTCTTCATAGGATTATACCTAGGACGGGCAGATGACCTTGTTCAGTTGATGAATAGAAGGTTTCCTCAATTAGGTTTGAAGAAACATGACTGCAGTGAACAAAGTTGGGTAGAGTCAAGCCTAGTGTTTAGTTATCTTCCTCTAAATTCTTCCCTTGAGATTTTACTCGATAGAGTTCCAGCTACGCCATTAACCTATGATAAGCACAAGTCAGATTATGTGGAAAAGCCAATTCCTAAAGTTGGGTTAAAAGCATTATGGAAGAAGATGATTGAACTAGAAACCATATTCTTACAATTTAATCCATATGGTGGAAAAATGAGCCAGATTCCTGAGGATGCCACACCCTTCCCTCACAGAAAAGGGATCCTCTTCAAGATCCAATATCTTTCTGATTGGAAAGAAGATTCACCAAAGATTACTGATCAACATCTTCAAGCAATGAGAGACCTTTACAACCTTATGACTCCTTATGTGTCAACAAATCCTAGGCAGGCATTTCTGAACTATAGGGACATTGATATTGGAACCAACGCAAACAAGAGCACTGGTTTTGGCCTTGACTATTTTAAGGGGAACCTCAAGAGGCTGTTGATGGTGAAGGCGAAGGTTGATCCTAGCGACTTCTTCAAGAACGAGCAAAGCATTCCACTTATGTTAAGCTGAGAATGAGCATGAGGTCGATCGTTTTGCATCTATGTATCAAAGAATTACGCTAAATCAAAAATTCTAATTCATTGTGTTTCTTGTCTAATTCTTTTCAAAAGATCTATGACATGCATCTGTTCGATTTGTAGTTCATACTACATCTAGTAGTCATTCGTTTACTCACGTGGTGATTATCAACCAGGCACATCTTATATAAATGAAAATCCACCTCCTTCCCTTCATGAGCACTCAATTTGCCCAAAAGAAAAAGCTCCAAATCTATTGCACGAACGCATTGCAAGAGCTTACTGATCTCTACTTCACTGATGTCATAATCATGCAATTATGCAAATACTGGGATCAGATAATAACAAAAGCCCCTAGCATGAAATAATTGATTGTTCCACAATTCCCTCCAATGCCATAGACATATCCAAGGAACCTGATTGGTGATTCTTCGTCATGGTTGTTCATTTTTTTTTTATAAATCTCCATACGAGCTAGAATATGAGAGTTTGGGACAGGGGAGATTACATAAAATTAACAATACCTATGTATATATGGTCAATTTTGTATTAATTCGTCAAATGTTTTTACTTTAAAAACCTATCTATATAAGAAGGGAAATGACGGGAAGACTCTGCTCATATCTGAAGAAATTGTCAGGATCAACTTGAGCCTTGGTCACCAACAACCTCGGCAAGTTCCCCTTGAAATAACCCACGGCAAAATCAGCACTACACTTCGCATTGGTACCAATGTCGATATCCCTGTAGTTCAAGAAATGTTCCCTTGGGTTCTTGGACACATAAGGAGCAAAGGTGTCATACAGTTCTTTTGATGCAGTGATGTGACGGTTATCAACTTTCTCATCATCCTCAACCCATATTGCGTTATACTGAATTTTAAACAGAACCCCGGCTCTATGAGGAAATGGAGTTGCATCTTCAGGAACTTCGCTCATTCTTCCTCCATATGGATTGAATTGAAAGTACAAATTCTCCAACTCAATCAGTTTCTTCCATATAGCTTCTAACCCCGCCTTTGGGATTGGTTCCCTGACATAATCAGACCTGAATTTCGCGAAATACTTTTCTCGAGGTATTCTATTGAGTAGATCTTCTGTCGGGTTACCTGGAGGAGCACCGAACCAATATTGGGTGGACTTAACCCAAGGCATTTCTTTGCAATCGGTAGACTGCAAAGCCAACAAGGGAGAAGATTTGTTCACCAAATCTAAAAGTTGCTGAGCCCTTCCAAGGTACATGGCGATGAAAGCCACTCTAACTGTTTTGGTTCCCTCTTTAGTCCCGTTAACAACACGAGTTTGTACCCTGATGAAGAGATTATTGTCCATCTTGGGTGCCACCGTTTGCCATTGATCCACGATGTCCGTCGCTCCTTCTTCCAATGTCCTTCCAACGTTAAATACGGTGACGATTTGTGGAACTTGTACCAAGTTAATCTTATATGCAAGCACAACACAAAAGCTTGCAGCGCCACCACCTCGGATAGCCCAAAAGAGGTCTTCGCCCATGGTTTTCCTATCAAGAATTTCACCATTGGCATTGACAACCTTAGCATCAATGACATGATCAGCCGAGATTCCATACTTCCTAATCAAATTACCATAGCCACCTCCACTAATGTGACCACCAAGCCCAATAGTGGGGCATACCCCTGAAGGGAAGGCATGTGTGTTACTCACGTTAGCAATACTATAGTAAAGTTCGCCAAGAGTAGCCCCGGCTTGAGCCCATGCTGTCCCCTTAGCAATGTCGATATCAACTGATCGAAGATTGAACAAGTCGAGGAGGACAAATGGCTCAGATGACCTGTATGAAAGACCTTCATAATCATGACCACCACTTCTTATCCTGATTTGCAAGCCATTAGCTTTAGCACAAATAACAGTTGCTTGGACGTGAGATTCATCTTCGGCTGCCACAATGAGTAGGGGTTTTGGGGTGGTTGATTTGTTAAATCTCTCATTTCTAATATATGCTTGAAGAACATATGTAAAGGCTGTACTATCTGGATAGTAGATGGCATTAGATATGGGACTCGAAATGTTAGAATGGTGCGGAAGGCATTGTAGAAATTTGTGCGAGTTTTGCTGTGACGCTGCGAGGGATGTAAACACGAAAAAATATGAGATTAGAAAAGCTACAAAAAAGTATAATAACTTCATCATTTAGGACCGAAAATGCTAGATGTTCATGGCATATGCAGATATGCTATTCGATTGAGTGCATTTATAACTTCAAAGTTAAGAATGGTGTAAAAGAATTAATTTGGCAAGTTAATAACGTTTGATTCACTATAACGAAGTAAAGACATACAGTAACCACATCTTAAACCATATTTACGACATTTATATGTTTCCATTTACATATGAGATGGTATCTTAATACGGAGTAATTACAATCCCCAATTTACTCCCAAATAAGTACTCGTATAGTCGTATACATGGAATAAAATGCATTTTTACTGTTATATTGAATCCACATAATAATAACGAATAAGGAAACCTAAAAGATTTTAACTTCTTCTTCACCAAAACTTAAAATCTACACTGAAATGAGGAGTTACTTTGCAAGCCTCTTAATTTTGTCAACTAGAATTGCAACTAAATTTTTTGAAGATGGTCGTTTGCTACTAAAGTAATACGAAATTCGATTCTGCGAGGTATAGTAATTTGTGACCATCATAACTCGAATCTACTCAATATTGCTCATTAACGGCTTGTTTTCAATGATTGCAGGGGCGAAACTCGGACAAACATGAGAAAATGAGGTGGGGAGGGGAGAGGGAGAACAATAAGGTATGTAGAATTTTTTTAGTGAGGTCTTCGTCGATTGATAATAAAGACTGAAATTTTGTGAACATTAGGTCACAGATTTGAATCTCCCTCCCCTAGTCCCCTTTTATAATTATGGTACTGTTCTCAGTGAATGAACCCGAAAAACAAAAGTAGGTGGAATATGGGGAGAAAGGCAAGAAATGAGAGGGAATATTTCGGTATACTGGTTTAAATTTTATTTCCTTTCAAATTGGTGAAATTTTGATGGAGAGAAAGTCAACAATATAATTCTCAATCGTTCCGATTCCTTCATAAGCAACTAGCCAAATACATGGATGCTTTCTTATTTTTTTTCATAAAGTCTTAGGAAAGATCGTCTACTTTTTTCATAATAAACTCAATAAGCTAGTATATTTTTAATGTATATGCCACATATTCTTTCAATAGTCTTTTTTTTTTTTTGACAACGGCTTTGCATGATCATATTAAGAGAGCCTTGACCTAATGAATGGAGTAGCTTCAAATCTCCCTCCCTATTTGCTGTTTGTGTCTCATTTGGACAAAAAAACTTTAGACCAAGACTTACTTCTACTTTAAAACGTTTTAGATCTTCTTTCTTCGCAAAGGCCATGGTTGGTGAGCTGCTTGCATAGTTGCATATACTCCTAAAATGTGAAGAATGCAACTCTGTTTCTACCTACTAATACTGTAATACATCAAGCGTAGATGGCCTTGTAGCTAAATCTAACTATCTAAGTGATTAACATTCAGTGGTTCATCTATACCAATCAACTCAGTTACTTGACTAGTTTAAAGGGGCGGGGGTGATTTTTGTCACTTTCGTCAATGACGTCTATACTCTAATGGACTGAGAGCACGATTTTTATAACTCCTTGTGGAGAATGTAAAGATCAATATTGGTAATGTAAAAACTAAACCCTAAACCAAACCACTGGAGGAGAGGTGGAGGAGATGTGTACAAAGACTAAAACGCTCTAGTACTCTGTACACCATCCAATAAAATTTGACACCCCTCTCAATCATATGATACCATGATGGTACATTGGTACTAATAGTTTTTGACAATATACGACGTAAGATTAGGCGCTTTTAAAGTAGTTATTTTTTGGCTTGATAGTGTAATAAAATTAGACTTGATCACAAATTGAATTAGAGCGATCTTTTCTTATTGATAGTGTAATAAAAGTAACCATTTTAGTTAAGAAAAAATAAAGAAACCAATATAAAACAATCTGTAACTTAACATTAACAATTTTATATAAGATTTTCTAATTTATTAAAGAGATTAATTGATAACGAAAAAATGATATAGCGCAATGGTGCGACAGCCGATAGAGGCTAAAAACCCTCCGAGCCATCTGTCAATCTATGGTAAAACACTAAATTTTGGCAGCCAGCCAAACCTCATCAGTCGATAGTCAGTGTACCAAAAAAGAGCAGAATGTACAACTGCGTCAAACCCAACAAATCACGTATCCAGAGTATTACTATGAAAAGTTCTACTTCTGCTTACCATTCCAGAAAATCGACAATCTCAGTGCAAAGTTGACACAAGTAACTCTGATCTCATCATATATATTCATTAGAAGCGTGGCAAGAGCACAGAAAGGCAAGACATGTCACATATAAGAGGGAAAGTTAGCCATGCTGGAGAAGCAGGGCACATGCATGTTATGTTTCAGGCACTTATATATTATATGGTGTTTTGAGATATTTGAGCTTGTGCCATGCTTTTCCATCTTGGTGACTTGCCCTTTGTTGAGGCCAGGCCTCCATGGCTCCATCTACAAACATGTCTATGTGCACCTTTTTAAACATGCTGAACTGGAAGTTGGTAAGGGTGCGAGGACTTGGTATAAGTCTTCCAGTTTTTAAAGGTAGGGGTTTACTGTGTGCAAGTCATGAACAACGTGCTGAGCATTTTGTGTTACCATGCATATTACTATCTTCGCACCATGGCTATATATTGACTAGTACTATTTGATTAATTTTTTGCTTAAACATTGTTTGAATATTTCGAACAGTAAATGTTTAGGTCTGATATGAACCTTAATGCAGGTCAATGTGGATTACTAATCAAAGAAGATAAGAGTTAACATATTGGTACTAGCTCAGCTGAAAAAGGACATAAAACTGAAACCATTGTAAGTAATGAAAGAGGAGCCTTCAATGGCCGTAAGCCCCAAACTATATTTGCATTTGCTTGATAAATGATTTACAGAAGTCCCATGATCAGATATCAGTATGAATATCATAAATTAGCAAAATTAACTACCAAACTAACTGAAGTTACAAGTCTCGACTAACTGTTGTGTCTGTCATTTACGATCTGGTCTACTCTCGAGAGCTGATGCAGCTGAATCTACATGAGAAAGTAAGGAAGTGTACACTTTTTTTTTTAGCTTATCAACTCTATCTGCAACCCCATGATCACTTTGTGCATTACTGAGGTTTGCCTTAAAACTGTCCAGCCATCCATTTGCTTGCTTAAGCTGCGACAATATGACAGCTATATGGTTATTAGGTTCAGATGATCTCCTCCCACTATTGTCCTTGCTTTTCTTACCAAACCGGAAGCCAGAGTCAAGTGCCGCGTCCAAGTACTTCAAGAACCAAGATTGTGTTTCTTTTAATAAGAGCTCTCTTAGCTCTTTTATCTCATTTGTTCCATTTCCTTTAGACCATTCAAATTTGTCAGCGACAGTTAGTTCTACAGGAGGCTTAGAGGATTTCGCTTTGCTTTTGTTGTTAGTGGTAAGCGATGCTACGCTAGAACTGTCGCTTGTTGGTGAGGAATGGCTGCTTTGAAATGGGAGACTTTGGTCCTCTGAGGAGCTTGGCTGCTCAATGAGTTGGTAAAATGGGAAGAACTTTGCAAGGGTGACGTGAGGATCGGTTGGTGAGGCAGAGGAACAAAGATCAGCAAACATTCTAGTGAAACAGAACAAAGATAAGAATTAAGACTTGATTTCAGGGATTGTTTTATTGATTATACTACTTGAACCTTAATTTGAAGAAGAAATATCAACTTACTCTATGCACTTGACTAAAACTGTAGCAGCTGTTGCCTCTTTTTGAGCTTCTGCTGCAACTAAGGATGCTAAGTCTCTTCTCTTAAGCATTACCTAATTGATCAAGCATATCAAAGTATTAGAGATGAAAGATTATATAATCAGCAATCCAAAGAAAATGGTGATTTATCATCAGGAAATACGGACAGTATAGTGTAGAAATAGAAACAGGATCATTACTTTTCCAGGCTTTAAGAGAGTGTGAGGAAGATAGCTCCAGGATGGTGTATGCTCCGAAGTTTGAGTTGTATCTTTACCATTTGTGGAGCAATTCAAGTTGATGTTCTTCTGAGTTGTATCTTTACCATTTCTGGAGCAATTTGAGTTTATGTTTTCTTGTTTGCTAACGCTTTTTCTGGTGCTAGTCTTCAGAGCTTGTAAGGTCTCTTTAGCAGCCTCATACTTGGCTTCAAGTGGGTCTGCGCGGGTCCGAGAAGGAGTAATTGGCCGCGGGCGTGAAGGAACCACAGGACGAGCACGAGATGGGGTAGTTGGACGAGAACGAGATGGGGTAGTTGGACGAGTACGAGAAGGGGTTGTAGGACGAACACGAGAAGGAGTCACAGGGCGACTATGGCACGGGGTTGCAGGGAGGCTCTGCCACTAAAACGATCAGTGTCAGCATAGTGACTTCAGTATTGACAAATATAGTCTTATAAGAAACTCAGAAATGTTCTATTAACTGATTCTGTATCAAGTAGAAAAGAAGTAGTAACAAATGGCAGATAGACTATCACAAAAATGCTCAACTGTTCTTGACAATTGTGCACTCATTATTAATTTTGCGACATAAACTTCTATATCAGGATGAATATCATACCTGACCTCTAGGCTCTTGTACTTTGGCTTTCGACAATCCAATCTTACCACCTGCGCTGCTCTCCAAGTCGTTGCACCTAATGCTGATAGAATCACTGCTACTAACCCTCTGATGATATGACAATGTGCCCTCCATATACCTTGATGAAACCCCTGACCTCTCTTCTTTTATGACAAGTTTATGTCTTGAGCTCTTCACTTTAGCGTCGGATGATTTGCTAATCTTTGATCCATTACTCAACACTCGAGAATCAACATGGACTGGACCCTCTGAAGGGTCTAAAATCTGCATCAGATCCTTAGGGTTGCCTACAAAGGGATTTCTACCAGGAAGCGGTCTCACCCCAACTATAATAGGGACTGGAGTTCCAGCTTCTGCCTTGTCAACATAGAAGAACTGGCCTAATTGCAACTTGTTGTTTAGGATGAGCTCGTTGTCTTCTTTCGATAAAGAGACGTATGTGGAATGTGAGGAATCAGAGACCTTAAGGAAGAAGCCGTGATCGGGCCATAAGTCTCCTCCGGTTAAGGCTGGAACAATGCTAATCACTTGAAGAAGGACAGACCGGTACTCCCCAAGAACCTTTACATTGGAATCGATGTTTTGAAGAAGCTTTACCAGCACCCCAGGGATTAGGGATGCCATCCTTCAACTCTGTTACAAACTCTATGCTTTGCGTTCTCTAATTTGTGATTTTCCACCTGTTAATAGACATAATAAAAAACACTTCAAACTATGATCTTAGCCATTTATGCTACGGCTATCTCTATACTTCGTATGACATAGCCTCTGATAGTTCTAGGACAAGAAGTCAATAGCAGGCTAACTGCAGATTATAGTATTCAATAACCGTAGTTTATTTTGAGCAGCTGCTTCCATTTGCTAAAAGCCAATACCATATATAGAAACAAGGTCTCAGAAATCCCTCATTATGCTTACTGATTGTAATTTGTTATCCTAACAATAACAAGTTAAAAGAAACAAGAGAGAAAAACAGGACAAGAAATTTTAGAAAGACCCTCAAACATGTCCAAGCATTGCATTTTTGTCACATTGCATGCAAAAGAGTCCACAAAAATTATCTAAAGCTAGTAGAAAAATAAGATCAATAGCAAAATGGTGTAAGAAAGCTGAATTACCTGAAATGGAGAGCAGAATCAAGGGAGCCAAAGATTATAACTCCTTTCGCAGTACAAAGCGAATCAGGATATGAGATTGATCAATGGAGATATTCCTGCTTTATGATTTTACCCTTGCTTATGTATTCTGAATACACTTTTAGAGCAACAAACTCAGTCTGGATGAATGAATTGTTTCTGTGAGGATGATCACCACAGTTTCTGTTGGGACAGAGTCAGGCACAAGGGTCTTCCTTGAGCTAACTTTGCATGCCAGGCACGTAATAATCTACCTCTCTTGGTTTTCAAGTTAAAGACGACAGGAGATAGAATTTTCTCATGAACTAATGAATGCCAAAGTTACACAGGACCATTTCATTGGCTCCCTATAGTCTTGACTTACTAAATTGGACCTACATAATTATATTTGATGATCAGCATAACTTAAGATCACCAGGTTTTATTTGATCGTTGGTGGGTCCCTTTCAAAAGAAAAGTTCTCTTTTCAGGAAGAGGAAATGAAGCTATTGTGAAAGGTAAGGAGACAGATATAGACAATATGATCTTGTGTCATTTTTCTATACTGGATAATGAGGATAGATTTTTCTCAGACTGCAGAGATTAGTCAATCTCAACCAATCTAAATCGTCTCAAGGTTGGTTAAAGATCATGCAAGCATCTAAGAGTAAAGTCCAACAACTTTTATGAAGCAGGAATTTGTTAATGCAAAGGACTTTTTTGCCTTCGAACGTGTGACACATAAACATGGATAGAGCATGTTTGAAAAGGTCCTTATATTGTTTAAGAAAAGAAGCAAAATTTTAATAATTAGCAGCTAATCATGTTCTCCATTTTACATTGATCAGGAAAAAGGGCTTAGTCATGCTTTCGGAACTCGAATCATCGGGCTACAGTGGCGGACCTAGGGGGAACCATAGGACTATAGGAGCACTAGTTACACCAATTTGTAAATGGTAGAAATCGACAGAAAATTGGTAGAAAAATGTAAGAAATAGTAGAAAACAATATAAGTGCTAGACCACCCTTTTACATCTTAGTTCCGCCAGTGTCGGGCTAGTTGATAAAGTGAATCAATAAGGTAGTAACACTTGCATAATTGCATTAATATTCCAACAACCTGCTGCATTTTCAGCTAGCAAATGCGAGGGAAAAGAAGAAATGATACAACAGAGTCTACTTTCATAATCAACTAATCTACACCAGTGTATTAACAAACATTATTTAGGTGTAACTATTAGCTAAACATGCAGGGGCGGATCCAAAATTTATAAATGAGAGTAGCAATTGTATTACTTTTGCTAAAATTTTCTCGTCTATCTTTTCTACCATTTTCTACTTTTTTCAACCAATTTTTATATAAAACTAGCGGTAGCAAAGTAACATGAATTGAATTGTCATGAACCAGTCCATTATATTACGTAGAGGTATCGCTTGCTTTTACAAGTCAACCCCCATATAACATCATTATTATACACATAAAGTAGGGTAAGAGAATCAATTGTTCATAGCCTAATATGGGACCATGCACATCCAGTTACTAAGTTATTAGTAAAGTTAATTAATTAAATACTAGTAAGTTTATTTTTATTTCTACATTAGCACGTATAAGTCTTCAAAACAATTCACGTCCTTTTGTCAATAAGCCCGTCTAGCTCAGTTGGTAGAGCGCAAGGCTCTTAACCTTGTGGTCGTGGGTTCGAGCCCCACGGTGGGCGAAATCTTGTTTTTTTGCTACATTTCGTTTTCTCACTATTTCGCACCTTTTTGCGTCTTCTCATTTTCGTTCATTGTTTCACTAACCTTGTTACATGATACTCAGCATACAAAGACAGCGAATACACCAACAATCTTTTGCAAGCTTGACCAGTAAACAAGCCATTTTACAGCCCCTAGGACGGTTCAAAGTCGCGAGTTCTAGCAAGCCATGCCACTAACTCATCAGCGCCTATCTAACTTGGTGTTCCACTTGCCAGCTTTTATGAACTGAACCAAACTACGCAGGGCCACGCCAGCAAACTCAAGTTCGATGAAAGCAGTCAGCCAGACCAAAGCAGTAAACTCAGCTATGTTACCTGGACTCCGGATACTGACTAGGGTTCGCGTCTTAGACTCTTAGTGCCAGACTAATCCTCTTTTTATCGAAAATTTTTAAGTTTTTAGCTCAAAATGAAATGTCTGCCACACACGATGTCGGAAAGTGTCCAAAACGGGTGAGTGAGGTACAATGGAGAAATCCGGGTTCAGTTTAAGTTATTGGGTGAAGTCAACTTTTACTGTTACACATTAATATTATGATACTGTATTACTGTTGTACTACGTACAACTTTCAGTTAAACTATGTATAAGGAACAGCTTGATTATCAGAGGGATTAATACAGCAACAGACAGAGAGTTTAATTGTCATTTCGGACTTCTGAGAGCCAAGTTCAGATTAATACGGAGTAATCAACAAGAACTTCTGACACTTCTACTTGGATGGTGGATGCGAAAAAAAAAAAAACATTACAAGGCAGCTAGAAAGGAAGAAGAAAGAATGCTGTGGCACTACCAAAATCACAGTATAGTTCCGCCAATTGGCATCTGTCCAAACATTACAAATATACAACATATCTTGAAACTACATCCGAGTATAAGGCAAATTAACTTGCTCTCATTTTGGTGCCTTCACCTTGAGAACCTGGACCCTCTTTTTGTTTCTCATCCTTTACATCGAATCATATCAAGATGATTCTGAGCGTCTGAAGTACCACTATGCCTTGGCGTGTTCGCTGTAACAAATCTTATCTAGGCTTAGAGTCACTACCCTTGCTGCGGAAATTTGAAAGCGAGAAGAATGACTTTGGGGCTGCAAAATACCAATCACTGCAGAGTTAGATTGTGCACAATAGGCAACCCGAGGGAGAAAAAATATCGTGGCAGGTGGCTCAAAAGCACAACATAAAAGTAAACCTAGTCATTGCAAACCATTTCTCATTCCAAAATAAGCTAACCAAAGGCCACCTAAGAGTTTGTTAACAAGCATATCCCACAATCGGGCATTCTCATCTTTTAGAAGAGCGTATTAACAAGCATATCCCATAAACAGCAACTTGATGACTAAAGAGAGATCACATGAACACTTACGAAGTTACGAGCTTCCGCCAAGCTTATTTTAATTCTGCTATCCCAGAGTACTTAACTACTTATGTTTCCAAAGAAAAAAGACAACTATTGGTCTATTTTACAAGAACACTCATAAGTAGTCATTTGTACACTGTGTTTCCTATCCTTACCCCCTACACAGTACAATCTACCTTGACAAACAAGTGCAATTTACTAGATACCTGAGGAAATGAAGGATTAGGTAAGAAATGCCAGGAGAAGGGGGGAGGGAGACCGGAGACCAACAAACTAAACTAAACCAGCGAATAGGAAGTGAACATCACACGGCGTAATTGCTAGGTCTAATACAACCAGAAAAGCCCCATACATTGCTGGCCATTAAAGTAAAGGGTGACAAAAGTGACCCCTTGACTCTAAACAAGCTTATGGCGAAAGTAAAGGAAAAGCATCTGCAGCAAATTAAGGAATGTACCTTTGAGAGAACTTCCAGACAGATGTTCCTCCCTCATCTTGAAATTTGATGGGGGTGTTGGGATTGAGCTTCGTAATGCTTGAACTGCATTGAAACAGACATGGCTAGTTGGCATTCGTAATCATAACATATTTTTGCCCAAATGTCAAGAGTATAACAAAAGACAACAATCAAAAACCGAAGTAGCAAAAAAGATTAACATACTCTAGAAAGAGCATTGCAGAAATTTTCATCCACATAAGAAACCATCAGAATGGATGCTCAGACTACTAAATTGAATATCAAAAGGAGTTGATAGGAGTTATACTGTTCTTCGCATGAAAACAACCCCCCAACCAAACATTACTTAAATATCTAACATATATAACACAGCTAGTATAACCTTCTTCCAGGAAAAGATATATAGGAATTAGAGGAAAAACATACCAAAATTTTCCAATTTGGTTCACATCCACAAAAAATAAGGCTAAGTTGATCGTTAGTTTACTTTTGAACACCTAAATGTCCAAAATGCATATCTTTTAACAAATGCAAAGAGGGTGATCTTTGTCGTGAGTTGGTATTTGACCAAATCTATCAATAAATAAAGACATATGCTAGCATTCAAATACTGTAACAAGCAACCAACTTATAGCATCCCGAAAAAAAAAGGTAAAATTCAAACCAATAAAATGATAGCTTTGCTAACTTGTATAGCATAGTGAAAGAACGAAATGACTTACCTTGTTCGTTGAAAAGGTCGTTTTCATTGAATCCATCATCAGAATGATGGCTGTGTGAGAACCCCATCCTAGACTTCCTCAAATCTTCAGATGATCGATTAGCAAGATCTCTTCCATCTTCACTATCGTCCCCCTCAGATGTAGTAGCCGAAATCCAGTCTGCCAGACTCTCAGATGCACGATTTTTCCTACCAAATTTCAGGAATCGCTTTAAGCCTCTTGTTACATCCTTCCGTGATTGGCCATGTGAAGAGTCAGTACCAAGAATTGGTTTCTGAGCAGCTCCCCATTTCTTTCTCATTCTAGCAGCCTCAGCTTCAGACTGCGCAAGAGTGTGAAAGTTCCAAGATGCAGGGCTCCCAATTGGGGAATCAGATGCATCAATGTCTGAAATTTCATGTGAAAAGGAAAATGGATTATGTACTCGTGAATTCCAAGATCCAGGGCTTTCCCCTGGTGAGTCCTGTATGGATCCCATGGCACGAAAAAGAGAAGGCATGGAAGTAGGCAATTCGGCAGCTGAACCAGGGCCTGCTTGAGAAAGATATCGAAGACCACCACTATTTTCATATCCAGAATTCGCTGACTTATCAGATCCCTGACTCAGTCTTCCTTTAATGTTGTCCATGTCAGCAGATATTCCCTCCATTGTGGTTTCAAAATCATCCTCCTCATCTTTGGCCACATCTGTCATCTCTTCTGTTTCAAAGCTCACATCATCATAGTCGTGTCCATTTCTTACAGCCTCTACTATCACCGGAGCTTTTGACCTACCCATGCTAGAAGCACCACTACCCTTTCTTAAAAAAGGCTTTGACTCAATGTCCTTTGAGAGCTTTTCATAGTCCTCATTCTCCTCTTTATCATATTTAGTTGAAGTGAAAACAACATCATCAACATCATCAGAATTACGGGAATTATTCAACTCTTTGGGACTAGCAGTGCTCTTTCTCAAAGTTTGAGACCGTCGTGGCTTTTCTTCACTGGCCAGTGACAAGTCGTCACTGGTGCTCTTTTTGCGAGCATGGTTTCTTCCTTGAGGACGGACTGGTTTAATTACTGCAGATGACGGCTTCGTGTTTTCTTTCCTCAAGTCAGAGAAATTAGGTACTGACTGTGCAAGAAGGTTATCAGAAGGCAATCGTCGTCTCCCAGCAGCAGAATTAGAAGCCTTTCCGGAAGACCGGGGAATAGGTGCTGTTGAGTTGCGAGGTGTCGATGATGCTGTATTTTTGCTAGGTAATACCTTTCTGCTCTGTGCACTTCTGGACGACGCATCCCCTAGAAATGTCTCATTGAGCTTCTTTCCGAGATATTCAGCTTGATCCTCTTCCTCATCGCTCATAAATGAATCTATAGGCTGCTTTGGGACAATAAAGAGATGGGTGAAAAACGGACGGCACATTGACGAGGAACATAATTAATCACACCTGAGATTTCTTGATATGCTATACAAATTAGATTCAGCATTAGTGACAGATACCTGTTCTCTCTTAATTGCTGAGCGGACATTAAATGACCTCATTTTCTCTGCCCGTCGACGAGTATCATAGACAGAATTCCTCTTGTCTGCAGAATCTGCCAATTTGATTTTCATCTCAGCTCTACTTTTTTCAAGACTATCCTGCATTGCCTTCATTTTAGCTTCCTTTTCAGTCCGTTTCGAACTCCAGTCTTCCCTCAATTTGGCATCCCGCTTCTGCATATATTTCGGATAAAGTTTTCCTCTAGAATCATCCGAGAAACCAAGGCTGTAGACATTGTGCTTCGGTGTGATATCATATTCATGATTGTCTGCAGCTTTTAATATTGGAGTAGAATTGAACTTCTCCGTGTTACTAGGACCTGCAAGAGGCTGAGTCTCTAGCTTCATCGTAGTCAGCTGTGCAGGAGAAGCCTCTGTAGCTTGTTTTCTATTGGCAGAACCCTCTTCAAGCTCCTTCGGCATTTCAACAGTCCTGGTCCTTCGAGCAGAATTTGATTGATCACCAGGTAAACGAAGTTTGTGCTCTGCAAAGAGCTTTTCAAGCTCATTTGCCTTCATTTTCAACTCATCGTGCATATCCTGGTTCCCTTTTGGCTGTCTTATTCTCTGCACTTGATCCATGGGAATTGAATATGTTGACGAAAATTTTTCCTGATTCTCAAGTACATCTTTTCCAGTCAACCCCAGCTGGCTACCACTGAAGCCAGAACAGCTCTCCTCACTTCTGCCCACGGGCTTCTTTACTTGAACAGAAGCAGAACCCTTCCCTTTAAACAAACCAGAATTTTCCATTGGCATTACATAACTTTCAGCTTGCTCCTCCAATGACTCAAAATCCTTCCTCCCAGACTTCTCGACTTCTCCCCCAAATGAATTCCACCTAGGCTGAGCAGGTATCAAATCAACCTCACCTTTTTTCTGAGTTATAGGTTGATGGCGGATTTCAGAAGCTGCTGAATCAGATGTGACTTCAAATTTTCTCCTCTGGGATGTTGCGGAATTCGGCCCAAGGATCTGCTGATCCATTAACCCATTATCCTTGGCATCACCTTGGGATCCGTCCAATGTGCCGCCACATCCAAATGCAGATACAAAATTATTCCCAGTGTCTTCTGGTGGTTTGTTTCCACCACCTGGAGGACACTGTATCCTCTCCTCCATTACTGTCTGGACAGAGGCCCCGAAGTCGCCTGCTTTACCAGACCGGGATTTAAAATGGGTCTCTAAAGGGGTTGACTGATTGTCCAACCCGAATTCCTCACCCCTACCAAAAGACGCAGCCCTTGACCGAACTCTTACACCACTGGGTTGATCCTTCTCCGATGATCTCCCTGAGATAGATGGAATCTTTGAATTTGAATCAGATGATGCAGAGTCCTCCAAACCAGACCCACCACCAGAAGAAACTGTCTGGGAGCTAAATTTAGCCTTCACAGGCAGCTTAGAATCCCGATCCCCTTCTGCCTTTGAATCACTGTGATCCTTAAATTTTGGAGGGAATACAGGTAGGAATGAAGAAGCAGAAGTGGGTGTAGGAGTGTTGGCATTACTATCGGGCTCCTTCCTCTCCCCACTAACATCTATACTCATGTCGCTGGCCCCGCTCCATCTCCTCAAGACAGTCTTGTCGGAGGAGGAGTTGACATCAGAGGAGAGTCGTCGAAGCTCAGGTTTACCTCCAGTAGAATTAGGAGTTGTAGTAGAGGGAGAAATATCTTTCTGTGCCTTGTTCTCAAACATATTGATTCTTTCCTGCACGCTGAGCCGCCTGGTAAGCTGAGGTGTCCCAGTTGACTTGGGGGGAAGGGAAGGATCAGACTCAGTCATTGAAGTTGTAGCAAGAGTGGTGGAGCCCACATCATTGTCTTTGTCTTTGTCAATGTCTTTGTCTTTAGAATTTTCTCTCTCTTCTACATCATCAATGGGGCTGGGGCTGGGCTCCCTTGAAAAGCGCCGTAAAGGGATGGTAACCTTGTTGGAGGTCGTATTACACGTGGAGGGCTTGGATTGGTGGTCAGAGGGGTCATCAAGGGACATGTCGGAGCCAGTGGAGGAGCGGAGGGCGTTGTCCGGTGAAGCTTTATATATGGATGTTGAGTCATTATCATGGTTGAAGAGGTCATAACGTCGCTGTGAGAGGGTGATAAATTTGCTGCAGGCTTCGCTGCATGAAAATGAGGTTTTATTAAACAAAAGTAGTACTTAATAAAAAAATCATTAGAAACTCAGACTTTGAAGGAGGAGGGGTGAAGGTTGAGTACACGTAGAGAATATAAAGCATGCAGAATTATTATCTTATTACTAGATACATACATTAATACAGTGCTTAAAGTAAAGAATCTATATTCGTCTTTTCTACAGTTTTGTATTGTGGGAAGAGTGCAATAGAATTTCCCAAATAGGTCCAGTTTACTCCACTACATCCTCATGTTTGGTAAAACAACATTATTATGAAACAGTGTCTTAAACTACTATATAAAACTATTAACCCGTAATACTTCTCATATGAGTACTTTTCTAGTTTGCACGGTCAGTGTCTACAGTACAAAATTATTGAAACCAATTATACCCCAAATACAGTCTCATTTTTCACTCAGAAACCAAACAAGTGAAACAAACAGATTATGCTAGTTTCCTGTAAATACACTTTTCTGGACTCCTCAGTGTTTTTTGGCATATTTCTCATAAGCCGGTATGATTTGGCGTTAATGCCACATACCCTTGCTGTTCATAAACTCTCGTCCCCCCCCCCCTCTTTCTTGTAGTGAACAAGGTTGGGGAATTGATAACCACGCACAACATATGCTGGTGTCACAAAAGTCAAAACATACAATTACCTGAGGCGATGAGCACCAAAGCGGTCTGAAAAGAGCTGAAGTTCCGAGACAGTTTCAGGATTGAAACCAGCAGCAGATGCACGACTACAAGCCGCGGTCAAATCCTGCTTAACCGCAGCAAGCCTCACATCAATGGCTCTTAGGAGCTCCTTCCTGAGCAAGTGGAAGAAATAAGGAAACTTCAGGGACCAGCAGAGCATAAAAAAACCAGAAGAAAGATTACCATGAGAGGGAAAAGGTTAACAAAAAAAAGTACATTCCGATTCTAATCGGCGACCCATCCTATAGCACGACCTAGCAATAAAAAGTAATCGTCCAATTATAGTCACCCTAATTTTATGATCAGTCAAATAGTCTAAATGGCCCAGCACAGCTGCAACAAAATATATAATTCCACCTTCCATACACTTATCTCCTAGAAATGCATGCTGTCAACAGTCAACAGACTCAACAATATATAGACTGTTTCATGATTCCATTTAAGACATAAACAAACCAAAAGAGGCGTCATTTTCATGCCAATTGTTCATACTGCTTCACAAAACATTGAGATTGAACCATCCAAACACTTCAAAGAACGATAGTACAGCAAGCAAAAAAATTTACTTTGTGGCATCAGACGCTGCCGTCGCTCCAGTTCCATCCTCACCTGGACACAGAAAACATAAATAAAGTTACCACAAGCCTCTTAAGTGGCTACTATTCAGATTATTGTAATTTAGGTCACTATGTTAGTTATAGCGTTTTATGGCACTCTTCGTTTTCTGTTGAATTAGATAACATTTTGTATCAAGATAGGTTAGGGGTCTGTCTCGAGAGGAGACGCTCCTAATTTTATGTAGCTCTTCTTACCTATTCTCAAAAAAAAAAAAAAAAAAAAAAAAAGATTATTGTAATTTTGAGCTTAATCAGTAGAATTTGGTTGACTTTGAATACACAAACTATTCTCTGCTGTCAATTTTACTCAGTTGCACCATAAAGAACGGAAGAGATAAATTATCGAGAATAGTGCAGACCACAAGAATAGATGTGCAATGGGGTAGGGGGCACACACAAAAAGTTGGTCAAGCTGATATTTACCACATATACTATTTATACACTCTAGCAACCAAATTCATCACAGTACATGATATCAGAAATACAACAAATAATTCTAGAATTTTATAGTAGTTTTATTGAGTCAAACTCAAAACATTTTGAACTCTAGTCATGAGTAAGTATCAAACAAAAGTTGCAATAAAAAAATAGAAACGTAAGACATGGGATTACTTGCAACAGTAATCAATTTTCACGTCTTTTTCATCTTTAAAAGCCGAACCTAATTGAACAAGTTAGTGATCACCGGCTAATCGTAAGAAGCCTAAGAACAACATAACCGAACTCTTAACCCCTTTGCAACCAGGCATTTTACTTCAAATGCGATTAAAGTTCATTCACAAACCTATATCTTGCTGAGATACTTGAAGTCACACACCATATCACACAATTATTGTTCTTAGATTCATTCAAGATTATTGACCAATAGTACTACCAACCTGAATCAGTAAGAAATGACTATCTCCAAACAGCCTAATCACCATATAAAGCAAAAGATCTGGCAACTTTGACAACATTTCCAATATGATGCAATCTTGATGTTATGTTTCCTTAGCCAGTTATGTAACGACTCCCTTCTCTACCAATTCTTTCACTTCTTTTTCATTTAGTACCACAAATACCAACAAACTTTAGACTTAACCCCCAAAATGAATTCCAACAAGGTAAGGGCTACAGGAATGCTAGTTGGGAGCATGTGGTTCAGTAAGGAAAATGGAAAAGGATACAGGAAAGCGAAATAAGGGGAGAGAAAACAAGAAAGGAACTTGAATATTTTATGTGGTTCCTATGTCCTAAACAAACGAAAGGGTACGTTTTAATGTCCTATATTCCAGGCTACCAGTACCCACCTATGCACCACAGTTTTGCCTCTTCCCCAGCCTCTATCACAACTCTTGTCGGCAAAGATTACAGATATAGATCCTTGTCTCTTGTCGGCCAACTCCAACCACCATCGGGTGGATGAGGAATCTTGACCATGGCCCAGCGGACCATAGCGCAAGCACCAAAGTTCAAAGAGGTCAGGATATTGATCCTCAAGGTAGACAAATCCAAATTTTAAGCCAAGCATAAGGTAACCTGAACCATCTAGGTCAAGACCCAATATATAGTGTACCCAACGTCATGTACATCTGCTTCAAGTTTCTTCTGCTTTATTCTCCCTTAAAATTTCAACAAATTGCTAGCTTTTACAAGCTCATGGATCTAATGGAATCATCACAGAGGTGTCAAATTGAAGCAATCATGCAATTATGCACACAACCCAATTTCTTCACCAGCTCCAGCACAACTCAGAATAGAGAACCCAAATCCAAGGTTAAAGTTCAGCCAGGAAAGAGAAATTTACTCCTAATTTATTCATTAGTTGCCCTTTCCATATACTTAGCACATGACACACCGAAACAAGTGAAAGTACCAACGTCTGATCATCTAATTGCCATACCAAACCCACCAGTCTATGCTTGTCAAACACTTAGTACCTTTAGTAATAAACTTATTATATCCCCTCGGGGAAAGCCAACATCATTCCATTTATGCAACAAACATAACTCTCAAAGCACAAACTGTTCGCAAGTTCAGATAAACTAGATCTTGTTTGCAGCAAAGCTTACATGCTTAATTACATTATATCACGACTTTACAGAATATCAATTTCTAATTGCCAAAATGTGAAACAACTGCTTACAGTTAAAGACCTTGGAGCTCTTTTTGACGTGGATCAACACAGAACTATAATACAAAATATTAGCTGCAAAAGACGAGTATCATCTCTACAATTTTGAAAATATATAGTGAGCAATAGACTCTGCAGCTGACAAGGTTTTCTAATTAGATGCCTTAAATAAGTAGTGCGGACTTGAACATGAGATTTAGCCACTACAACTTCCTTATAAGTGATATCAATCAGTTAGTGTGGTGAGAAGTTCAGAATTGACTCCTACTGAATTCAACCACGGTAGGTAATAACATCCCTAAATCTGATATCATCATTAACCTAATTTACACATAACCATGCTATCTGAATCCAGCAATAAGTCTTCCTTTTAGGTAAATATGGAAATGTGTCGCGTTACCTAGCTAAACCCTTTAAACAAAAAGAAGTCTATGACCTTAGATCAAGATAGTTAAAATCGATATCCAAAATCTCAATCGTTTAATGTGAGCACGCTGAAATTGTTGAACAGTAATTAAGGAACTTGCCACTTCATGACAAGCTGCAGCATATTCCTTCTTGAGACTACTATACTTGAGAAAAAGATCAAACACAATCTTAAGAGTTGTGGACTACAAATTTTTAGAAAGAACAAAAAACCGGAAATATTGTAGGCATTGAAGCATACAATTTCTATAAGCAGCTGAGAAATACTATATGGCAGCTGTCTGTTAATACGTGCACATGGGACATACCTATCACTCTATCAAGGGGTCTCACTTCTCAACACCTAGCACTGGCGAAATATTTTACGGACCTAGGAAGTAAAGGTAGGTCAGAAGCTGATTCTAGTCAAGCAGGACAAGCAGACTAATCCATATCAGAAAAGGTATCATCTCAAAATACCCAAAAAAATTAACAAAATTTGACATCTTTATCCAAGTTGTTGAACACTGCCGTAGCTGTTCGTTGTTCAGTGGCCATAAACAACAGATTAGAGTGTACATAATACAGATAGTACGGCACCCAATTAAAGGATTCAAAATATGGCAAAAACACAAGAAGGTTGCAGCCTAATGTTCGGACGAAACGAGTCTTACCACGCGCTATGTCAAAGGAAATCTGACATATATTCTATATTTATAATCTTGTAATTTGTAGATGAATGCTACACTCCTAGACCAATAAGGAATTTAACACTAAGCCAGTGTTCCAGACAACCTCCAAGTTAGGTAGTTCTTATGAGTCTGGAACTCCATTAAACCCGCAATGTTTCCTCAAAGCTCCACATCAGCTCTCCCTACAATCATGCCCCAAGTCATTCCCTTCTTAAAAAGTTTCACCTTATCCAACTGCTCTAGGACTCGCCCATTGACTTACGAAGCAACTCAAATGCTTATCTACTAACTTGTTTACCCATGACACCCATAACACACACTGGAAGTTGAACATTAAAGTAGAAAGAAACCAACTGACAAGCCAGGATCTCAATATTAGTTCATGATAACAATGATTCTGTTGTGTTCTTTGGAGCATATAGCAAGTAGACATAAAATACACGTAAATAAACATACCTGAAGTACCAGGTTGATGGTCACCTGCTCCCTGAAATGAAAGATATGCTAACTCAGTCAATTATAATCTCGGATTATACAATCACAACTAAATGGTTTTATGGAAGTGGCAGTTAAAACCTGCGAATATATCTTCCGAGCTGCTTCTAACTGTGACATCTCTGCATCAAATGTATTGACTATTTCCAATACCTCGGGTGTACTAACAAATCGCACAAACCTGGACGGTGGAAATAATCAGACATAAAATAGAAACCATAACTGTCAACAGCCCTACTAGCAAGAAAAGTGGCTTTTAGCTTATAATCATATAGGATTCCAGAATTCAGTGAAATTAACCTTTCAAGAGTTCCCTTCGTGAACCATGTCTCTGCATTCTTATAACTCTCTACCTCAAGTTTAATTGACTTCACAGCCAATGCAACTTGCTCTTCTGCAACTTTTAAGTGAGTAACAAAAGGCTTTACAAGTCCTGATGCAAGCTTCTCGGTAGTGCCATCATAAGAAACAAACAACTCACAACTGTCGAACAAACATAAAAAGATCAGTGGGCAAAACGAATAATTCCAAGAACTACTCAAAATTTATGATCAAATGATCCTCACCGCGACCGTCTAGGAGACAATTGAAACACAGCATAATCAAGAGGCACATCCGATGTCATTTTCTTCTTTTCACCTCAGCAACACTTGCCCTGCTGCCTCTTCCACTTTATATTCCCTTTGTCCTCCAACCACATATAGGTACTAGCAGCAGAACAATCGAGAATCCACGGTGCTTAACATAGAAACACTGCACCTGAAAGGGAAATTCAGCAATTATCTTCGACAGAATTCGGAACACAAAAGAAATTATATATACCATTCCTCAGTCACAACTCCAAATCATTAGCTATAAAGTACTAAGTTCTCTCAGCAAATTGCAGCAGCACATACTTCACTAAGTTTAACATAGAAAAGCTCCACAGCTGAATGTGAAATTCACCAAGTAACTTCAACAGAACTCGGAACACTTCAACAGAGAAAGAATCATCTTTACTGATTCCTAATCAAATTTCCACATCAATGCCAACAAGGTACCAAGTTCTTTCAGCTACTTGCAGCATCATAAAATGTGAAGTCCTAACATGATTCAAAACTCACCTTCAAGTCCATGTCCATCATAACAGCATTAAGCCAAGTACAATGAGCTAAAGTAACAATCAATCAACTGATGCTTAAACTCAGTAGAAAACTCAACATTTTAACACAGCATCACCAATTCACCACCCACAGATCCCAACCCCAAAAACCAAAATTGGATCCAATTCAAGACAAAACCATCAAAGCTCAAACAATGCACTAACCCAATCAAAAAACCACACATATCACCAAAACAACAAGTGCCCAGATAGCTAATTTACACCAAAAACAAATAAAAATGGGATCTTGGAAAATAAAACACTCACCCAATGCTGAGATCTTCAAAGACCCACATAGATCCTCCCAAAATTCAACCCAAACTTTGAACCAACATTTCCCACTTCTCCAATCATAAACACATCCAAAGTCTCTATCTTTACAATCCAAGGCACCTAAATCTATCCACCTATCCTTGTCTCTAGCACAAAGAGAGATAAAGACAGCACCTTTAATCTTTATTTGCAATTATATTATGTGGGGCACATAAAAAACCCAACAAAAAAAAAATGCAGATAAAACTCTTTACTTCTACTTCTACTTCTACCACTACTATTACTACTACTACTAATACTACAGCTGCTGTAGTACCACAGATGGTTTATGCTTTACTCCTTTCTCAAAGTGATCCCCCCACACACTCTTGTTTGACAAGTCACTTTCTCACTTTATTTATATTAATCTCACTTATTATATTATAGTATAGTACAAAATACATGCACATTTACATAACAGAACATAAGTACATGACATGACCCAGATAACAGAACACAAGTGAAGAGATGTGTTTGTTGTGTTTAGTTTGAAGTAAAGTAAAGGGGTTTGTTTTGTTTTAGTTTAGTTTAGTTTGAAATGAGTTTGACTTGACTATGGTAATGTTTAAAAGGTGATTATTAGGAGTAACATTTAACAACAACAACAACACCCTCAATCTTCCCACCATACAGATTCTACACAGACCAATACAAACAAACCCCGGGTTTTCTGTTCAAATTATATTTTTTTACAGCAGATTGCAGTGTACAATATGTGGAGTAATTCTTTCTTTTTTGTACTAGTACTATTTCTATATTTACTGATGTGTGTACCAGTAGTGGTAAAAAGAAGAAGAAAATATGCTCATCCTTTATCATACACCCAACATTTACTCTCTTTTTTGTCCTGTATATTTATGTAATTTTAGTAATCATTCTCATATTTACTTCTTTTTTTGTCTCATTGTACACATTCCATAATTTTCCTCCATATTTGACAGATGTGTTAAGGATATAGCCATATAGGTTGTTGAAATGCCAACATTCTTCTCTTCAATCAGGATCCCCTCCCTTAAGAATACAATGTTCAGTAAATAGTTGATTGAGGTGAAATTAGAGGATTCGACCAACATTAGGGACCGCGCAGATAGGCATCTTACGTGGTGTCCATTAGTTATGCCAATATGGCATCAAGAGACCCTCTTTCCTACAAACCGAAATCTAAGAAATTAAAATTCCATTTTATTTACCCTTTAATTGGCAATCTAACATTTGTATATGCAGTTCTCAGTCCTACGTCTAATTCAAATCATATGACAATCAAGATCCCCTCCCTTAAGAATACAATGTTCGGTAAATAGTTCATTAAGGTGAAATTAGAGGATTCGACCAACTTTAGGGAGTTTGAATGTTCAAAAACTAAATAATCTTGTTTGGTTGTTGGACTGTTATAAGAGTTGATTATCTAAAATCGCTCAAAAGCGCGCAACTTGTTCAAAGAAGGAATCTGTTTGAAATATCGGGTTGGACAATAATGCAAAAGACATATTTATTCAATTGTAAAAGAGAAAATTACACATTGTACCCTTATATAGTAATACGCATACGTGTCCTTCTAGTTCACTTTACAGTATAATAACTATTATTCCAACATACTTTTACCTTGACAAATAGTTTTCGGCCCGCGCGATGCGCGGATAGTTAAGTGATTGTTTGAATATTATAGTAATTTTTGATAAGATTTGGTTCGTAAAAGAAAAAAAGTTGTGTAATTTTAATTTCTTTCACAGTAGATTTAAGAAGAATTTCAAAATAAAGTTTTGTGCAAATGAATTTTATGTTGCTTATTAATGTATGGCCAATAAAGACTTTTGTTTGATAAATGTGTAAATTTTTTTTATATGACACATGGGTTGTGTAATTTTAGTTTTGTTCAAAGTAGATTCATGAAATTTTCAGATGAATATTTCTTACCGTGCTGTTGATTCTTTTGTTGTTTGTTAGTGTATAGCTCATAGAGACTTTTGTTTGACAAATATGTGAAACAAATCTTTTTTATTTTTTTCTAAGTGACTTGTTGTTGGTTAATTAATGTGTAGCCTTTTTTGATAAATGTGTGCAATAATATCTTTTTAATGCCATGTGGATGATGAGTAAGCCCTCTTTTATGACATGGCAAATAACACATGACTTGATGGTGTGCATTCAACGCCTTTTAATAATAAAATAAAATAAAATATATCTTATATATATATATATAAAGGTGGGTAGGAAGTCATAAGTTGGACACGTGGCATGCCACGTGGGATGTATGCACCCAATAGTTGCATGCCACGTGTTATAGTCACTTCATTTAGGTACTTATTTATTACACTATTAATTGAATTTACTCTACAAATTAATAAATGATATTTAATTAGAAATTAAAAAATAAACATTTT
>CAAKMY010081662.1:0-11006 GCA_901111285.1 Corrigiola litoralis | reverse complement strand
TCATAACATTATGACATCCAAATGCGCCTTAAAGTTGAGTAAATAACATATATTACAAACTACAGATATGTGCGTATCACCACCCGTCTCCTATAGTTGCCTTTTGAACCCCCTTCCCCGAGCTTCACTCTAACTCCCCTTGTCGTCTGGTACCCCGCCAACCCGCCAGCCCTGAAACCACCTGAATTTTTTAAAAGCACCCACACCCTAAAATCGCCGATAAACCAAACATAAACAACCCAAGCACACCCTCAAACGCACTAAACACCACTTCAAATCAACCTTTGTCTTTTTTTTTTTTTTAAATAAAACGTAAAAGACCACCACTAGCCTCTCTACCTTACTTTTGTGGTTGTGACTTGTGCTGCCAGCAATCGTCCACCGTCATCACCAAGAACACTCAAAATTGCCAGCTATAAAATTGAATTTGCGAGAATAAAAATCGCAGTCTTATTCCGATTTCCTTGCCGGTGGGTGATGAGGTGCTAGAGTGTGAGCTTGTTCTGTGCATTGGAAAGCAAAATCTCCTTCTTTGTGCTGTGTATTTTAGTAATATTGTTATGGTTGATAGCTATAATCTCTGGGCATTTCAATTGTGCCAGATTACTTGACATAATTTACATGCTCAGCCAAAAATAAAGCTTTTTTAAGTGTAAATTCTGTTGTCTTCTACTGTATCGCTATGTCCGTTACCAGTCTGGGAGCTTATCATTAATGGCAATGCTGAGTAACACAAGCCATTTCTAACTTTTATTAGGTGGGCACTGTGAAGAAAAAAGTATCAGCTGGCAAGGGGTTGAGCTATCATGACTCACACCGAGAGCTGATGAGGTTTCCAATGGAACAGTCACATCAGACAGAAAGGTCCAACCAATATGGGCAACATAATGATGACTTCATATCATCAGAATCTGATAGACAGTTGCTTCTTATGAAGTAATGCCTTATTTCCTTTACAAGCTTATTGATCTCTTTTGCTTTTATCCTTGTTTTTATTTGTGTGTTTTTCTATAGTTTTGTTTCCTTTTCATGATGAATGGAATTATGCATTAGGGACTGGCATCTTCAGTCTAAATACTGTTGGACTGTTTTCGCTTCAATGTTCATGTCTTTATTTTGAACACTTCTACATAGAAAGTTGAGTTGACGTCTGCGGCAAAACAATATCCCTATAAGTTAATAGTAGCAATTGTTTTTTTTTTCAATTGGCCAGCTTAGTGGCGTAGAATTAGGTAGGATTTTTTTAAGCTTTTTGTTCTTTTTAAGTCTGAAGCATCTGATCCTTTTTTAAAATTGGTTTTAAGCCATCCCGTTTTGTTTGGATTCGAGCAGGTAAGACCATGTGCTCAATACTTTTGAAATCCTATTTTCATCACTTGATTTTTCAATCCTGTTTAAAGCATGTTAAGTTTTCTAGTTTGAAAGTGCATAATTGATTAATGTCTTTTTGGTTAAGGGTATTACCACAAGTACGTAATTACCCCAGCGCCTACGAAGAGGAGAGATACTTCCCCTCACCCACCTCCTGTATTGATTGCCTCCATCCCTTCCTTCCTCTCTCTGATTGGACCATCCTTCTTCACTATGTATACCTCATTCTCCATTTGTTTTTTTTTTTTTTTTTTTTATGCGGAAACCTTTCCTCTGTTCTCTGAACTCTCCTTCATGCCTTCTGATATCTATGTTTTTCTACCTACAACTACTATACTCTCTTTACTGCTCACTCAGTGGCACCATGACTCCACTCATCTCTTCAAACTCGTCTTCTTTTTAGTTTATTTCTCAACACACCAAGCCATCAACTATTAGAAAAACCTCGAAACGATACTGTCCAGGCACAGGACTTTCCAAACCCCACTCCTTCACACTGATCTTCAATAAATGGAAAACACATCACTTCTTTCTATCTTCACCGTTTTAGCTCTTTCTTCAGCACTCCCACCACCAGAATACTAATATTATCAATGATATCTGTTCAACTCACATAAAAGTGTACTTAAACCAGAGTAAACAGTCTCGTTTTTTTTATACTGTCGACTTCTCATCTTACTCCTCTAATTTTACTCTCTTCCCATATTAAGTTCCAACCCATCAAAATTCACCTGAGGGACTTAGGCATAAAGCGATTGTCTAGGAGACATAGGCATTTCCCATGATTTTGTTATAAATAGCTCATGTGTTTGGTCCCCCGTCTATCTGGCTATCAATGGCGATTCTCATGACAAGAAGCGGAATTGAAAGAGCCTTTATTTTGAGGATGACAAAGTTATCATGTTCTTTGATAATATTGTTGGATGTTACTCAGAGTCTCAGACTCTTCATAGATAGTTGGTCTAAGGATCTCAGAAGCTTCTCTTGTGAAATTATTAACACCATGATATTGTCAACTAACTGTCTTGACCTCTTTTCAAGTCATTGACACCACTTGTTTTAAGTGTCTTAAATACTGTCTTGGGTGGATACTACTATACAAGAGAGGAAACAAACTTGGCGCATTACAAACCAAATGTTACATTGGATCTCACAAAACATAGAGTACCTAGTAAAAATCAGGGGAGGAAAGGGAGAGATGTAAAGTTATCACTGTGAATGCCTCTCTATTTTATCTGCTGATACATTTACTGTTAATATGTTTTCAAGGGTGCTGATTTTGCCAAGGCAATAAAATTCACTGCCAAGGCAAATTTTATTAGATACCCATTATGCCCCTATTAATGAGTTGCCCGCCCCCTCCCCTTGAATGCTGCTGCTAATCTTCTTAACTGAAACATCTTCATATCTCTATCCCGTATGCAATTTTCATTCCCAAATTACATGGTTTGGGTATGGTCGCCTTATTGTACATTGTCTTCCTAATTTGTCCAGTTACTTCCACTTCATGATCGTAAAAACAATTTGCAGTACTACAAGATAAATACCATTCATTGTTTCTTCCTCCCTTTTAAGTTCCATTCATTCTCTAATTGGCTGGTAACAAATGGGCAATTCGAATTATGTGGTAAAAGCCATGATAATTGTTTCTTTAATTCACTAGTAATGTTATATTGGCAAATCAAATAGTAGAGATGAATCCATGCGACCAAGTTTCAATTAGGGTTCCCCATGTTTCCATCAAATTTTTTGATATGCCAATCTTTCATCAAATTCTTGTGGTAATCTTTCTTTGGATATTAACTTCAAGTTTATGTCACTCTTTTATGGTGGCCTGGCAACCTAGATGAAATTGTTGCCACTAGATTCCAATGTTTTAGCCAATGACATGATTCATTAAGCAAAATTTTATACTGGGATTGAAAGGAGACATTAAGAATTGAGGCTGGTTGATTTTATTTAGTCGATCCTTACATTATTTTGATTTAATATTCAATCCTTATTTTCAATTTGCTTTTTCCATAAATATTAACAGCAGGTCAATAGTTTTTGCGGCAAAAGTCATTTTTCCATTACGAGCATATACAAAGATTTGCATTGGCAGTGGATTTTATTGTCTCGGCAATATCAGCCCCTTATTTTCAAACCTAGAACTCTGCACCACTTCGTAATTATATGTGGCAAGCCACATATTCCAAGGGCCATATAAGTCATGCTTGGTAGTTTTTTTATAATCTATTGGTGTGAGTTAAATATTATGTTGTAGCGAATTGGCCAGCTTCTGAGAGTATATTGTTTCTAAAAATTGAATAGTACGAGCTTGCAACAGATGTACAATTTTTTTTTTTATGAGATGAATGCTGTTTTGTTCTTCAAACCCTACCTTACGATTGTTTCTATGCAGGCAGCAAGATGACGAGCTTGATCAACTGAGTGAAAGTGCTCAGAGAATTGCAATGGTTGGCCTCACTATACATGATGAGTTGCTCGGACAGGTTAGTACAACTTTTGTCCCGAATTTAAGAACACCAGAAAATTCACTGGAAAATGGGATATGTGAACAGTCTGATTCAACATTTTGTGCTTTATTGTTCTCTTTTCTCATTTATTTCAAGCACAGCTATCGGGCATTCTACCTTTCAAAATTCATGCTATGAGATTGATTGTGACAACTCGTAATTTAACTTTTGTTGCTGCAGGAGAAGATCATTGATGATTTGGGTACTGAAATGGACAGTACCACGAATCGGTTGGATTTTCTTCAGGTATTTCTCTCTAATGATGGACATGTGGTTATGCCCTTGGTTGAATAGTAGGATACAAAGTGATTTGTGTTAAATTATCACGTGCTCCCGGGAGCATGTGCTCCCACACCAGATTTCTTGTACCTTTTAATGTTTTTATTGTGCCTTTTCTAAAAAGGTACAAGAAATCTCGGTGGGAGCACATGCTCCTGGGATCATGGTAAAGATTGTGGTGATCTATTGTCTTGAAATTCCTTTCTATCCTTTTACAGAAGAAGGTCGAAATTGTTATGAAGAAGGCAGGGGCAAAAGGCCAGATCATGATGATACTTTTTTTGGTGGTGTTATTTATAATACTATTTGTTCTGGTCTTCTTTACCTAGGTAGTAAATGTTTGCAGTATATTATTTTTCGAAAGAAGGAATGTTTGCAGTTTTTAAGTAGATGCTGAATATGATTGCAGTTTAAGGGATTTTTAATATGGAGACGGGAAACTTCAGTTCTCTGTCACCAATTTATGTACATAGTTTCTCTTCATCCCACCCCCATTGCCGTTACCAGAGGAAAGGAAATGGAGTATGATTATATCCCTTTTCGGAAGTTTAAGTTCATTATTTATGGGTGCAATGGTGAAGTTGTTGAAATCAAATACCATACTTTGTGCCCGGGCAATGAATGTGAAAGACTTGGAACAACAAAGAAGTTTAAGATGGAGCTACTAAGTTTATAGGGGTGTTTTAAGGTGATTTTTAGGAATATGTAATTTTGTGGCTGATAAAGTAACTCTAAAGCTATATGTTGCCCTGATTTGTTCATTTAATGTAGGAAAAATTGATATGAAATAACCCCAACTATGGTCGAACAACGGAAAATAATCCTAACATTGATATATACATAATTAATCTCAAGTATTGACTTTCTTGATGCTAGTGGTCAAACACTAGCGGGTTAAAATTTCCGTTAGTTTCATTAGTAAAAGGATTAAATTATCCTCATGCTCATCTCCAAACACATAAAAACCTCCCTTTTTTTTTCATTTTCCTCCCCAATTTCCTCTCTCCTCTCATTTTCTCTCTCTGAGACTACTTTAGACACCCGCCTCTAACCACTCCCACTCCCCTACCTCGGAGGTCATGGGTGGTGGCGGGACGGGAAAAGATTGTGGGGGTGGTGGTGAGGTGGGTCATGGTAACGGTACTAGTAGGTTTGTCGGGGGGGGGGGGGTGAAATGACAAAACAATAAGCTTATTTTTTTAGTCTTTTGAGGACGGAGGTAAGAGTATTTTAGTTTTTTTTAACGATAAAGCCATCAATTTTAGACCATTGGCATCAACAAAGCTAATACTTCGGATTATTGCTGTATATTTCCGTAGTTGGGATTATTTTTGTTAATTTGGCCATAGTTGTGATTATTCATATTAATTTTTTCATTAATGTAAACACTTGGAAGACGTGTTTCAACCATGGTGTTGTCGTCTTCGTCTGAGGGAGACGTCAAAGCCATGGTTTATAACATTCGGAAAACTTTCTCTCATCGTGGTTGTTACAACCATGATTGTGACGACATGGGTCATGGTAGTGACGTCTTGAATTTATCTTGCCTTTTTTATTATTATTTTAGGAGAATTTATTATAATTTTTTTGTGTATTACTTGAAGTAATATTTTAATTGTTGCAATTGAAATAAGTAATAAAGAAAAGTTAACCAAGTAAGTTCAAATAACTGAATTATTATAGATAGTAGTAAAATTATTAGCAATTTTAAATAATAAGTTTATGGTACAAGCACTGCACTCACGAATGCCGTGAATACTAAAATCGTCCATTTGTATATGGTAGCAAACCCCAACAAATGACTTGGAGTTTCCCTCCAGAGTTGTTTAGGGCAAATCCAACGCCATCGAATTCTATTTTTGCCCGTAGCTTCGTCACATACTTTGTAATATATCTGCACATATTGTGGAAATTCAATCTCTGAGCACACACAATTTCCCAAATGATTTTAATAGTTATTATCATCACAAATTGCATGATAGATACATCCAAATTCAACATGGCTCATGGTTGATCTCTTTTTTGGGAAGGAAATAACAAGAATTCTATTAATATGGTAAAAATACATTTTAATCCAACCAAAATATATCCCAAATATAAAAGCCCCTAAACGATACTATAAGTTAGAAACTGGACATGAGAAGTTACCTTAAGGCACCAGGTGGATATCAAATGATGCACCAGGTGATAATTTTAAAACATGTTGGATTTCTTAAAAAATATATTAAAAGAAGTAAGTGCTGAAATGAGATAGAGACTTCATTAATTAAATACAAAATAAAATTACATGTCGACCCATAGTAGTTACAGCTGGATCTAGTGGAAACAGTGGATGATTACACATGAAAAAAAAGAGGTTGCCCTCGTAAAATGGAGGAGTTCGACCACTCACATATTTCTTTCTAGAAGACTCAAATGCAGATAGATTGCAAGTGGTGGAACTCTTCTTCTCACCCTTACAATATCTATAAAGGGTGACTCATTCAAATCAACCTCCCTTGTAGAAGATGACTGTACAAGGACAAAGATTTGAAGTTTCTTGTTTGTGCATCATTTTTGTAACCTTGGTCATGATCAAGTCCTCAAATATCAACCTATTTGGATCACGGACAATGGGATTTCGAGACACATTTACATGATGTCTATAGTCCAACACCATCCAAAAAGGATGGAGATTTGTATAGTTAAAGTATGGCCGCTTTAGATTGCAAATGCTACCTCACACGCACAAGGCCACCATGTGGGGTCCAAATTACATGACCATAGTTCTCCTTGAGTGTTTTAAGAGCTTTTATCATCCTCCATCCTCGGTTTATATCATTTTGCATCAAATAGAAAACATTATGAGATATATGAAGTTTCAATGAACAAAATGACTTACCATCTAAATCGTGAAGAGACATTATATGCGACTCCCTAATCGCTTTCTAATATAATAGGTTGGCCTTATAGTTTCGCATGAATGTTCTTCGAAATGGTATCGCAAACCCCGAGCAATCACGGAGTTAGGACTTGCATGTGGACTTTTGACCCTATTCGTCACACGTTGGAGAAGTGCCCCACTTTATCTGTTTAAACGGGTACATTTCATGATGACAAAGCCACGTAGAGTAGTACGTAGTAGCTCGTAAACTCCTTATTCCGCCCTCATGAAGCATACAAATGACGTATTACAACTTTGTATTGTTCTTTAGTTCTTGCATCATGCACTTTAAACCAATATTGTCTAATGAAAAAAATTTTCTAGTGCCTTCATTTTAAATAGTTTGCTCAACAATCGTTTGTATGTGCCACTACAAAATATATGGTCTGAATAGGAAATACATCGGAAATGGGTTTGAACGACCCATTCGTGTTATGATTTCAATTGAGTAAATGAAATCTTCATGTAGTGTTCTCAACTCCTCCCACACCCATTTGTAAGTTTCATTGTCACATCACATTTTACCGCATAAGCAAAGGTATAATTCATTTCCACAACTATAACTCCAAACAATTTCATCCAAAGACATGTATACTTGTTAACCTTATACGTGAATTAATCAAAAAACCATCATGATACTTACAGTACATGCTAGCTGATGTCGGGTGTGCGTGGAACACGTCTATCACGACTTGACCATCATGGAGATACTGAAATCAATAGTTCTCAAGGCTGGCTAGGAAAAATTATTGCACTTGATTCTCTCCTCCGTTTTCTCATGTGTCATCTTTTGCATCTCATTGTACTTGACAAAGGGTCACACACTGATCCATATCGAGCTTAACCCAAGCTTTTTTTTTTTTGAACGATTTTATTGCAGCCTCAAAATCAATTACTGAATTACCCCTTTATTTTATTGACTTAATGTCCTTTTCTGCAAATGACCCTTGTGAAGCTTTTGAAACCTGTGATTGTTCCACACACAGTGGGAAAAACATGACAACCATTATTTGTTTCTTGTGCATTTATACCATATAGACAATCACACTTCTTTATAGTTCTGTTTTACACCCCTTCTCGATCAATTATGTGGATTTCTCTAATCTTTTCCTACGTTCACACCAAAAATAGCCTCTTGTAAATCTCATATCATTCGTGTAACTACTTTTATTTAAAAAAAAAAACAATCCCATTACGTTTCACTTAGCTAACTCAAGCCAATCTCCTTGGTGTAAAAGTAATTTTCTTGGTATGATAATCATAATTAATTACATTGCACTTATCCTCATATTCTTCCAATTCAACTATTTCCTCTACTTGCACATCTAATTAGATCAATATGTATTTCTTACACACTAATAATAAAAAGATCATTTAAAATATAAAGAACCTATTGGACATATATAATTAAAAAAATATATAGAGTTATCAAGTAATTTTTGGTTATCTCTGAATATATAACTCATTTTATGCTTATTAAAGAGTCGAGAATAAGGTACTTTATAAAGTCGTCAACTCGATATTAGAACAAAAGCTGCTGAACAATGGACCCAAATAAGAGTAAGGCAACGTTGACAGAGAAGTCGCTACCATGTCTGGGTGACGTCTGGGAGAGACAATGAGACTTTTGTCCGTCTCTCCTAAAAGTCAAGGGCTATGGCGATGGTGTCTCTCCAAGACTTCACTCCCCGTGCCAAGACGTCTCTCCCTGATCTTGTCCTTTTTCCGAAAATAATAAAAAAGCTTAGTTTCGTACCTCATCGATGTCATTTTCTAATTGTCCTCTATCAGTATCGCTAACCCCGACCTCCAAGAGCCAGTGGCCGTCATATGCCACACTTGAATTACTCATATTTGAGATTTATGTTACAGAAGTGAAGGAGGATATGAGAGTGGGTTAGGGGTGATTTTGAAAAAAAGGAAGAAAGAATATTTAAGGCGACTAGTATCAATTATGACGATGAATAGCTTTCGACTCTCTGTGAAATCCTATTAAGTCATCACAAGGAATGGATGCGTGGTACTTCAACACTGTTCACCTTACTTGGATGTATTTTTTCGTTGGTACCACAAAATTGGTGTGAAACTTTTAACATACAGATGTTTCTCGTTTATTGTTTTCTCTAATTGTTATCTCCACGTAAAGTTGTAGAAAATTTTCGTTTTCGGTGTCTGACATATTGCATAGTTCCATTTTAGGTACTATAGACACCCTAATGTGTCACATTGTCTTTTTCCCCAATGAAAGTACTTAGCGTGTGTAGTGTGCCATAATAAGCTACGCTTCTAAGATTTGACGATCAAACAAGATCATGAGTTATCCACTTTATTTCCGCGGTCATTCGCAAAATATTCCTAAAATAGTTGAAATAAACAAATAGGCCTAAAAATGCACAAAATATGGTTTGAGCCAATGTTTTATTAGGCATGCACTTAAAAGGCGCATAAAGCAATTATCTAGCCCGCTTCACAACTAGTGACACGGAAACAAAAATTAATCGTATAAGAATTTCTTTCAGATTTAGTGACAAAAACGCTCATAAGTTGGTCATACCTACATAAAATAAGCATGGATTAGAAAATAACACTTAGTGGGCCTTGATGTCGCTACCAATAACACCACCACTAGGTTTGCTCAATTCCCTTCACATCTCCTGGTATGTGTAATAAACAGCCCAAAAGTCCCATTTAATAAGTCGCGTCACTGTGTGATACAAATTAGCATTTTACCTATGAAACCTTCAAGAATAATTATTATAGTGCTCTAGCACTCGAGTGTCCTACTGAGTAACTCCATAGTCAAACACAATCTCTTGTAAACCTTATCCCTTCATAATATCAAAACATTGAGACTTCCTAACACTCCTACACATTTGAGGTAGAACAATTTTACTTTAAGACTAAAAACGAAGAAATTGACCAATCAAAGAGCAACAGGGACGCGCTGATTAACCGAAAACTAGAGTCCGGTTTAGGCCACTTTAAATGTGGGTGGCACTTACTTTACCGATGAGTTAATATCTGAATCTGAAAAAAAAACAAGGGTTAAGGTCAACTCTCAATTAAGCTGGGGAGGATAAAATATGAGTTTAACCACACAATCCTCAGAAATTCAGCATGTTTTTGAACACAACCTACATTGCAACTGAGTCTAGGTCAATGGTCCAAAACCTGCATGGCCATGACCATTATACTTATATCAGACCTCTACGGTCTTAGCTCGAGTAAAAATAAGGCCAAGGACATGTTGTGGTCTTGTTCTTTACTTTGCTGAGACTTAATCTACCAACATGTACTACTTGACCGCAATGGACCGCAAAAGAGTCGTTACAATAACTGAATTTATAAGAATACGAGCCTAAGGAGTGTTTTTCTAAGCCAATATTTTAGCCTGTTGTTAATTTCTACTGCTTTCTAGTAATTGCCAGCACAACATTTCAGTACTCAAGCCTATATATATGGTCTTATCTCTCATTTCCAGACTTGATATATGAAAGAACAATGTATTGTGCTGAAGGAAAATTCCAGCTTCTCTTGTTGTTAATTACTTGCTTAGTATTAACAAATAACGTATGCTCTTTGAAAAAGGTAAGTTCTTGTAGAAGTTTTTCGAGTGAAAATTCTGCCAAGTCCATATCCTTTTGATTGTTCTTTTGCTATTTCTTGTAGAAATTCTCCTTGTTTTATCTTGCAAATTCTGTTGTTTTAAGAAAACACAAATACAAGATGCGTGTCGTGGGTGTTTATGGTGCAATACAAGCGTGCATTTTAAACAATTAATCATGCATTTCTAGTTACATGATATTTTCTTAGTTATCACATCACATAATTAAACTGTAATTAAATGATCACTTTATTATAATGTTGTTTTTTATTCAATAAACTACAACAATCTTATATCTTATATATATATA
>CAAKMY010081641.1:6560-49202 GCA_901111285.1 Corrigiola litoralis | reverse complement strand
CCCCCCCCCCCCCCCTCCCCCCTTCGACATCACCTTTTCTCTCCATGCTATTTGTCTCTCCTCCACCCCTTGATAGTTTTATATCTCCTCCCCCCCCACCCCCCCTTCACCCCTACGACATCCCCTCACATAATCCTCCTCATATCCTTTGTCAGCTTTATACAAGTTATATACGTGAATAAAGTTTCTTATAATTAGAATTTTCGCATATAAAACGCTAAACCCCTGTGTACAAGATCAATGACAGTAAGGCCAAACATGAGAAATTGGAATGTGGAAAACTTTTCGTCCCCTATGTACATCTCTTAGCGACAAACTACATACCAAATTAATGTGGTACAAATTAATAAAAAGTATTTTTTTTTATTTCAACTCAGAATTAGACTTAGTCACAATTTGAGTTGAAGTGTTTAATTTTTATTAGTACTTTGAAAGTGGTCAATCACTTTAAACCAAAAAAAAAAAAAAATGATTTTAAACGCTCATTGAAGGATCGCATATACATCTTAAGCTCAAATGTTTGACCCTTTTACTCTTCATAGAGAGCTATAAAGCTAAAAAAATGTCCAAGTATCAAAGGTCTCAAACGGTTCAAAAAAATTCTTCTCCAAACTTGTAGCAAAGCCTATAACAAAATAAAGTATCCCACTCTACACCAACCTAGATCTACTTCCACTAGAAATCGGACAACCAACCTTGTAATCTAGCTCAAACTACCCAAAATGAACTCGACAAATCCAATGAACCCCAATTCAATATTCAAACCAAAAGAATGAAAGATCCTTCCATAATGTCACTTTCCCCAAACTCTTTATTCCCTCCACTCTTTCTCCATTTCCCATACCTTCTCTCTCATCATAGCAAAACACACTCATCAAGTCACCCAACCAAACAAGTATTACCAAGCAAATAAAAGGAAAAGAACGTTGCTTTAGCGAACTCTACAACCCCATACAATTCTCATATTAGAGTGGATTTATCAAACAAGGATAATAATTCCTCTTTATATTGCTTTCTCTCTTATTTACTAAACCAAATACCATATAGGCTCACTTTTCCACTCAAAAAAATTAAAACCACCCCGTCTCGTGTTGTACAATTTTAAATCGATGTTCCATCTCTCTATTTCTTAATAATACCTTTCTCCTCAAGACCAGATACTCGGTCACATATAAATACTTTCTTATGAATATGACTTATAACCCCATTACATTAAGTGGATCATCTCCTTTTTTTTAAAAAAGAGAGAGAATAAGATAGTACTCTTTCTAACGTGTGAATATAGCTGCATAAAATAATTTACGTTTCCCCTTAAATTGAAATAAAATTGTCTAATGACATATACTTCTTTCTTAAAGTACACATATTATCTCACATGATTTAGAAAGTTTTGACAGAGATCATCTACTTTTAAAAGTAAAAGTAAACAAGCTATACTAATCCAACAAAAACATAAAAATCTATAACTTGACTTGAGCTTCCAAGAAGCTTACAGATTTACTAGTATGCAAAGGGTTCCTCTGCTTAATGCAAATGAGCAACTAATGTTGCGGGGGAGGAGATATAAGGATTCAAACCTGGGACAACCTCCAGGCAAGTTGAGTTTCTAACCATTGGGCCAACCTTACTCCTTATAATCATAGTGACTATGACGTTGAAAAATTACCATCATTTACGACTTAGTGCACTTCTTTTGGACAAAAAAAAAAAAAAAAAAACATATTCGTGTCCTAACGTGTGAGCAAATAAACAGTCTGGTACAACTTTCCGGTGACCAAACAAAGCTGTCACACAACACATTACTTAGATACCCATTTTATGTGATCATATCGTATAACCTATGCTTTCCATTATTATCATTATTACCATTGCTTCATACTTGGGTTTTATCCCTTTATTTTAAATTTTTCATCTGGGTGTTGTTAAATTTTTTTTTTGACTTTAATGGGGGAGAATTCTGGTACAAGTCTTGATAATTCTGGGAGTTCCGGCGATGTTGCCGTTGAGGTTGACGTCGTTATTCACTCTGATAACGGCAATGCCGACGGCGGTGATGGGGATGAAGAGAGTGGGGATGAGACTGAGGTGACGGTTGATTTTTCGCCTTCTGTTACCAGTAGGACAGACTCTTCTGGTATAATTCCTCATCTCTTGTTTATTTGTAATGTCGACTCTTTACAAGCTAAATTTTCTTAAGCTCCCTATAAACCCAAATTGAGTTGTGGATTTATATGCCTTTATTGGGCCTACATGGCTTGGTCTACTTTTAGAATATAAGTAGACAGTCGCTCCCAAGACTAGCTGTTGTTAATTTGTGCTATTTTGTCTTACACAAAATCTTAGAAAAGACCGTGTTATAAAAGTACACGAACGAACTCCTTGCAAGCTCAATGTATTTAAGCTCCGTTAAAGCCCAAGTCAAGCTATAGATTTATATGCCTTTATTGGGCCAACATGGCTCCGTATACTTTTATGATGAAATTAGACGGTCTCTCCCAAGACTTTATGCTGACTGAATTAATAACAGTTGAGCAAGTTTTTTTTTTTTTTTTTGGTTTATGTGTTGATTTGGGGTAATTTTTGATTATATGTTTGATGTTTTGGTATATGTGTTTGAGCATGGAGTTGTTTAGTATGTTTAGTCTGGTCAATTGTGGGAATTGTGACGTGGTGGTTGTGGGGAGGAGGAGCTTGTAAGTCATAACTGTCTTGTTCTGATTGCTGTTGTTGTGGGAAAGGAAAGGAGAGAAAAGAAAATGTTGATTGCGCGCGATGTGCTAGAGTGTGCGATGTGTTGTGTGCTATAAAGTGCTGTTTTAGGAGTAGTGTTGACCTTAATTAGCTATCGGTTATATTGACTAAACGGAAGAGCAGAGTATTTGGCGGATTTGTGATCGAACAACTAAATTTTTCCAAGATTTTGTTGTATTTGCTTATTGGATAGTTGGATAACCGATGAAGCAATTGGGCAGTTTAGTGTTGAGGCAGTTGTTATTGAAGTTAGGAACTTTTTGGTGGAAAGTGTTGCGCTATATTGCGGATTGGTTGATTGAACAAGTAAATTTTGCTTGTTTCTGTCTGGTGGAAATTGTTGCGCTACGTTGTGCAGACATTGATATGGGGTTGTGTAGACCTACCTAGATAGGATTTCTATTGGTAATTGAGTTTGTTGTCGATATTGTTGTTTAGGCTAGGGGTGATCATGAGGCGACCTTGAGTTCAGGTCAGTCAAGCATGACTTAATTGAAGTTTTGGTCGAGGCGATGCCTATCAGCTTTCGAGGTGATTTGGCACTTTATCATCTGGATCAAACTTAGGGGTCAGACACCAAATAGTTACGTTTTCCAATTCAAGTTAAGGTTGACTGAACTCGAGTTTCGAGTAGTTCGATCTCAAGTAGGTTGTTATTTTTCTATACTCGTTATACCCCTTCGTACTCCAAGCAGGAGTTTTGGTTTTAAATGAATCCAGATGGAGTTGAAAATCCTTCAACATCTGGGAGTTTCACTTGATTTGGGAATTTCACCCTGCCTTCTATGGTAGATGAACAGAAAGTAGACTGCCCAATTAAACATCCTTCAACATCTGGGATATGTTTGAGCTTTCCAATGCCAGACAAGCATTGTGGAGCGACAACATTCCAGAGGGCAATCTGATTGATATTATTGAACTCAATATCTAGTACACCACGGAGGCCTCAAGGCTCTTTCTTTGTTCTAGTTGTATGTCTCTTTGTATGGCTGCTGCTAGTTTTGTTCTTTGGGTTGATTATTGAGCTTTGGTTAATAGCATTTTTCTTACTAAGTAATCTGTTTGTAGGATCTACTGACAGGGATTCGTCTAGTGAAAACCATGTTCATGAGGAAGCATCGACTTCCAATCATCTTTTGAAGTCTGGAGGATCGAAATATCATAATCCATTCAGTTTACTGGCAGCAAAACTAAGTGATGAAAAGGTTTCCCTGAAGAAAAAGGTTATACTTTTGTTTCTCTATATGCTTTCGCATTGACTGTGTTTCGTTGCCATACTTTTTGTTTCCTTATAAAATAAATACTTGCTCCTCATATGCTTAAATTAATATTATATCTTACTTCTGTCCTTCTCGATACTTCTTTACGTCTAGGAGAATGAGAAAAACCAGATTTTTCTGAAATATAACATCAACTTAAGAATTAAGCACCCTCATTATTGCTTGATGTAATTTTCCTTGGTGGCAGAGGACTTTTAGTATCATTTCATTTCATACAAAATTAATAATTAAGCACACATTTCAGTTGATGTCTTTTTAGTGTCATCTTCTTTTCCCTTTTCTTAACAAAGGAAACATTAAGGAAAGGGTTTTATATTCTGTATGTCATATTGCTTTTACATTTAGGTTACATAAAAGGTCGTTTTGATGTATTGTTTCCAAACAAGCCTTACTGTTTTTGTTGCTTTTTAAAACAATTTGCTACTCTCTACATACTTCAGCGACTTCACAGATTGTGTGGGCCATGAACTGAAAGAATAGTTATGATTTCCAAACACATTGGTACTATTATTATGTTTTCTGCCGACGCTGATGGTACATGTCCTAGTATTACCATTTGCCTCATTTTAATCTATAAAATCCCCCTTTCTCTCTGCATTGCAAACTGTTTTACTATGAAGCAGAAATCCCCGAACCCCCACTGAACAGCTAATTTAATTGTTTAGAAGAGATTTAAGAATATTAATTAGTTATATTTCCATTGATATCTACTCAATTTGTGGTTGCAACCTTCCCTGCCCTTAAGTCGTGGCCTGGCTTGATTTTCTTTGGTTTGGTATTGAGCCGTCCATTTATTTCCAGCTGAAATGGCTTAACCGACTTGCAACTGTTGGGAAAGATGGAACTGTACAATTGGATGTTCCTGGAGATATTAAAACCCCAACTCCAAGCCTCGATTTGGGAACAGGAGTGCCTTCATGTGCTACCACAGAAGAAGAACAATTAGACTCAGCGGATATTCAAGATCTACCTCCAATGCAAATTTTAATATTAATTGTTGGGACCAGAGGTGATGTACAACCCTTTGTTGCCATTGGAAAGCGTTTGCAGGTATTTTCAATGTCTTCCCTCGCATTAAATTGTTATTAAGTGCCTTGAAATAGATAAGTCCTGTATTATGTCACACCTACTGAGCTTATTAGAGTTAATAATGTTTACTTGAGAGTTTTTTACATTATTCTTTTGATGTTTTGATGTTGCTGAAGTGTGTTAGACTCTATTATTGTCCATGATGAGTGTATATCCATGGTGCCATTGTGCTTGATAGACATATCTGATTTGTTTCTCCATAGTGATGAGCGATCAATTTGCATAGCTAGCATCCCTGACAATGCAATCATAAGCCTCAGATCCTCTTATCATAATATATTCATTTGCCTGTCTCTCACTCCCTAGAGATTTTTCTTTTCTTCATCACTGTCAGAAAGTAGCAACTTAAAAGGTCGTCTGTTTTAGGTCAAGGGTCTAGCAGAACTAGCCTTAGCCTCACCACCATTTGCTGGAATAAACCCTGTACATTTTTTTACAATTAATTATCCCTTCCAGACCTTGCCAATCCTGTATGGGTGGTGGTGGTTGTTGTTGTTGACCAGTTGTTTTAAATTATGTTGCTCTTACACTCAGCGATTTGGTTTTATGTGAGTGGTGTGACAGCAGATGGTTGTGTTCTTTTTTGAAATCTTAAAAAGCATATAATCTTAAGTAAACTTCACAGCTAACCCATATAGATTTTTCAAAATCTTGAAGGCCGAAGCTATACGGGCATTTCTCTTCTTTCAAGCCTTCACTTTGTGATTAAAGTATTTAGTTGACTTGTCCAGATGTTTCAAAAATTTGAAACTTTTAGGCAATATTCTGGAATCAACAGCAATCTCTTTCTCCCCTCCTCCCTTTTGTTTTCTCCCTCTTTTTCACCCAAGATTATTTTGGACCAACTTTTTTTCAATGTTATTGTTAAGTTTTCTCCTCTTGCCCCTTACTGTTAAGTGTATGATACATAAAGTAACAACCTAGAGGCTAACAATAACCAGTGTCTGGTCTGTTTTCTGATTTGATGTCTTGGTGCCTTAAAATCATAATAAAAACAATGGCTTTGAGCTTTCCGCAAAGTGTAAAAGGATGCTACTAGATGTTGGCCAGCTGCTCTAGCTAGTGGGCCATAAAGTATTCGTGTCTTTTACTGTTTTGCATTTTTTTCTCTGCTGATCCTCATCTTTGGAGACTTTTCCTGGTTTATCTTTCGTGATTGTGATGTCATTAGTTGCTACACCTGTCTTTTCTTGTTAAAGTTACTGTGTAAAGTTCATCTTCCATTAGTTGCTCTCCACCTGTCATTTTGTGATCACGATTTCATTGCTTGTCATTTCGTGATTGTGATTTCATTACTTGCCATTTTGTGATTGTGATTTTATTACTTGCCATTTTGTGATTGTGATTCATTACTTGTCATATCTTGTTAATCTTTACATTTTTTAGGTTTAGACTGTAGAGTAACTTCTTTGTCAGTAAACAGTACCTTTGTGCTATTGCTACTGTCAAGGATGTAACTTGTGTCGATTTTTTCTTACAGGAATATGGTCATAGGGTTCGATTAGCAACTCATCGGAATTTCAAGGAATTTGTCTTGAGTGCTGGTTTAGAGTTCTTTCCTTTAGGAGGAGATCCAAAAGTTCTTGCTGGCTGTATGTTATCTATAATGCCCTCTTCAGACTGCTAAATTTTGATGTCTTGTCCTACGAAGTTAGAGATGTCCTTGGACAGAAATGCAGAACCATCGTGCCGTTGTTTATCATTCATACGCATGTCATAAAATCCTATGCTTGTTTATATGGGTGCTTTCTGTTGCATCTGGAATTTTTTGTTTAACACTTTTTAAGTTTCAAGAGTTTTCTGTTGCTTTATAAACTTCGTTGCAGTTGAAGTGTTGAATTGGGTATTAGTTTGAACTTTATGATGCTAGATATACAGAAGAGTAGCTACAAGAGTTTGAAAATGAGGTTTTTATCATGTTTATTCTTCTTTTCTATGGAATTTTTGTGTTGCTTCCTTTAGTATTAGTTAAGTTGCTAATTTATGATGGTCAGCTCTGATCTCAACCGAGTTGAAAGAGTCAGCTTGTGCAGGGATTGGGGTACACTAATCCAACTACAGACTAAAATGTTTACTAGCTTCTAACTTGATGTAGTAATAGGAGCCTTCCCAAAAGGTGGTATTAATGAAACCTATCTGATATCAAACAACGGTGATATTTATATCTGACTGTACCAGCCCTGTGCAGGAGCCGCATCAGAGATCCCCGAGGTCATGCTAAAGAAATGTTATTATGCACCATGTGTATATAGCATCTGGCACCATATTTACCATAACAAAAGACATGCACTGAAAGTTAGATATACTTTATATATTCATCAAGCTATAACGTACATATTCTTCAAACAAAATATAACGTACAACATCTATGAGCTAGCCATATATATCTGGTGCATGATGCTTTATGCATGGTGTGCATAATATAATTTTCTCGTTTCAATAGATCATGATGGTCATTGTTTGCTAAGTGATGTTTGATTCGGTTATTCTTTGTTTTTGGTAACGGAGTTTTTTCTTAAATCTTAGGACTGGTACTTCGTTTTAGTTTTTTAAGTTTGGCTTGTCACCTCATGCTGATTTGTTTTAAATTCAAACTACTCAGTAGCGCTTAGAAATTGAACATGTTCTAAGTGGAAAATTGGCTGTCATTATCTGCTGGTTATAACCACTGGAGTCTTCCTTCTTTTAGAGAATAGTGCAAAAGCTGATGGAATGTCAAGTAGTTTCTGTTTGTCGTATCTGGTTGCCTTTTATTCATTATGTAACTGGCATTTTTGCAGACATGGTTAAAAACAAGGGATTCTTGCCATCAGAACCTTCAGAGATACCTGTCCAGAGAAATCAGTTAAGAGAAATTATATTCTCCTTGCTACCTGCTTGCCAGGATCCTGATCCTGAAACTCAAGTTCCATTTACTGCTGATGCCATAATTGCAAATCCACCAGCGTACGGTAGGCAACAAACTCTTCTCTCTCTAAAATTCTGTTTTTTTCTTATCCTTCTTTGATAGTGCCATGGTGCTTATTTGAGTGGTGATCTATGAATTTTCTCTTCGGAAGAATTTCCTTAGTATTTTATTGAGTTTTGGCATGGTTCACAGAGGTGCCCTAAACTTTACTCTCTATTTTGAGATACTCTTACAAATGGGAGAATTGTACTAACAAAATGTTCCTTCCACACCTGCGACTGACATATTCAGAAGCTGGAAATCATGACAATAGCCTTCTAGATAAAAGTACTAGTGATATGGGTAGGGAGGTAGCTAAGGAAGTCATTCCGCCGATCCGCTCCATTCTTGGTGCAAAAGGTTGGTCGCTGACATATGAAGGCACCTTTGTTAAACTATATTGGACTTGAGGTTCTTTTAATAAAAATAACCCAACTGTTAGCATGCTTTCCATCTTTTTTTTTTTCTTTTTCTTGGGAGGGAGTCCCACTATTCATCCATTTTCTCTCCAGACTGCTCTCAGAAGATTCACACCCCTTCCTGAATATTTAATTTATGGTCTTATTGCTTCATCCCATTATAGCATTTTTTCATATTAATCTATGAGTTTCATTTACTTCATTCTCATATTAATATATGAGTTTCTTCTGATCTACTTTGAGAGCTTCTTTCCAGACTCACAAACTGTGCTGTTTGAAAAACTTAAATTGTCTTGGAAAGTTGCAAGCGCACGTGGTTACCTGGTTACTTCTTTAAGGGCATTCGTTTTTGCTTGAGTAGAGTGGATGCTTGGGCAACTAAACAGTATTTGCAAGCTGTCTTATCTATGCATCGGTACAGCGTTCAATTGTCTTCTGTTATTTAGTTAGGAACCAAGATAGAAGTTGTACTAGTCATTGCAGATATAGTTCCTAGTCTATCCTATAGGGATGCTTTGCTGAAAACTAGGTAGGCAACCGTTGCTGACTGGCAAGAATTTAAGCTTGGTTTTAAGGATGAGTTATGTTCAATTCCTTATCATAATTTAGCCTGTTTTCATTTTCACATCTAAATCTTTGGAAATTGAATCTAATGTTTTGACGCAAGTGAATGACTTACAGTTTCGTTTTTTATATTTTGGGAGAATGAGAACAACAGAAACACAAAGCACTAGTAATTCTTTATATATTTTTATTTCTTAATCATTATGTTCTCAATTAAGTTTAAACGCTATATGTATCCACCGACACAATGTTTCCAAGATAATTTGCCCTCATGCTTGAATACTGTTTCAGGACATACGCATGTTGCTGAGGCCTTGAAAGTTCCTATTCATATCTTCTTTACAATGCCTTGGACGTAAGTATCCTTAAACAATATTTTGATGGATTGTTACATAGTGCAGCTATTTACTCATTTGTTTCTCTGTTGCTCCTTTAGATTAATTTGCCTACTTTGCTGGTTGGGAAATGAAAGATGAAACACGTTACTTGGTTTTATTTGTAGCTTTTAACTTACCTTGGCTAAAATATCAAACAGATACTACGATACTTCTCTATTGTTCCCCTGGTGATCCCTTGTTACTGAGTGAATGTTTCTAAGTATGCCAACTGCTTTACAAATTGGGTCACAATACCTTTGGCATGATGGGGGCTACATGTGTCTTCTGATAAATTTGTTATTAGTGATTGTCATGGACAAAATGTGGTACTGTATCTGGATGTAAGCATGGTTGTTTCACATATGAATTTGAAATTAAACACGAATGGCAATCATTTCTTGCAGGCCCACCAGTGAATTTCCACATCCTCTATCACGCGTTAAGCAACATGTTGCTTATAGAGTAAGTAATATCTCCCTTTTTCTGTATTTTCTTGCATCTATTGGCAATACCCGTTTTGGATTCATTTTAAATTGAAATATGGTTGCAGCTTTCCTACCAAGTTGTTGATGTAATGATTTGGCTCGGGATACGGGACATGATAAACGAGTTCAGGAAGAAAAAGCTGAAGCTGAGACCTGTTACCTACTTGAGTCCTTCTTATAGTTCTTCACCTGACATTCCTTACGGATATATTTGGAGTCCTCACCTTGTTCCTAAGCCCAAAGGTCAGTAATTTGTCATTCTGGTGCTTCACATTTACAATCTTGAATGATTGGTGAGGACTTGATAGTTGATTCTAAATGTTGCAATGTTTTTTGTATTTTCTACTCTGTACACTCGCCATAGCAACTTCTTACTATATCCTCTACAGTTATGTATGTCCTGAGGCAACTTCTTTTACCAAGCCTAAGGTCATGGATTTTGGTCTCGTCTTTTGCTTGGTGTGCTTTGCATGGCATTAAATTATAAAGAAATTTCTATAGCTCGTCAGTTATATAAAGAATTTGTCCAGTCTTCTCTATAATAAAAATAAGATTGTTCTCATTCGTTGCAAGCACTTCTTCTTTGTCCTTCCACATTCAAACAACATGTATTCCGGATTACCTTGTTAGAAGCTTCTGCAACAATATTACCATTTTCATGTACCATAAATGAAATAGCCATTTGCAGTCATGGGGTGTGCCCGGTAGATAGTGGCGCTAGTTTAACATTATAGTGTGGACAATTCTTCATTTACTTACACAATAATTTTAATTTGTTGTGTAGCATTGCTAGGACAAAATTGGTCATTTTGCTTCAGAACTAACATTGTGGATATGTTTATGCATAAATCTTGCAGATTGGGGACCCAAAATTGATGTAGTTGGTTTTTGTTTCCTTGACCTGGCTTCAAATTATAAACCTCCAGAAGATCTTGTAGACTGGCTTGCAAGAGGACAAAAACCAATCTATATTGGATTTGGAAGCCTTGTAAGTATCTTTTCTAAGTGTTTTCATGTGGTAATATTGGATATTGTACTTTCATTTGGATGAACATTTGAATCAGGATGTTCTAGAAAAGTCAAGCATTCGACGAAATCAAGATATCTACTTTTAATTATGTATGTCTGTTGCTTGAGTTTTTGACTGCACTGATTTAACTGAAATACATGTTCCCCATACATAGAAAGTAGAGCGGTAGCGTCCAATACAATCCTCAATGGTGAGTTGGTGACTATAGATGGGAATGAAAAATATGTGCTACAGATTGATATTGTTTGAGATGACTTTTCGTTTTCTGAGCTGAAGTGGATGGACTAGTTTCAGTAAACTGTCTCAGGTAGTCTTGACTATTATGGATGTAATATATTGATGGCTATCTTGCTGAAATCATGACAGCCTGTTCAAGAACCAGAGAGAATGACACAAATCATTGTTCGAGCTCTAGAATTGACTGGACAAAGAGGAATCATCAATAAAGGCTGGGGTGGTCTTGGCAATTGTAAGATACTCATCGTCTTTTGATTCTCAGCATTTCGTTTAAAAGGATGATCCTTCCTCCTTATCCTCTGTTTTATCCATATTCTTGAAGATTCAATACATCATTGTAGGCAGAATATTTTTGCTCTGTAATCTCTTTGTCAGTTTTTTGGACACTTCAGAAGAAAGAGAAACTTTGTCCATAATAGTGAAATTCCTCTTGATAATGTTTATATTTCTTGTGTGCATGTGAGCAGCATTCTATTTTTTTTTTTTTTTTTCCAAATTCAATGGCGATTTATGAAGATGTATTTTCAATCTAGATGCTGTCTTCTTAGCTTATCAAACTTTGTAACAAGGGGGTGGAGAGTTAAGTGATTCTTCCTCTTGACTATTTCTTGATTATCAGTGGCAGAACCAAAGGACTTCGTGTACTTGTTGGACAATGTCCCTCATGACTGGCTATTCTTGCAGTGTGCAGCTGTGGTAAGTCCTCTTAGTTATAGATTCTTCTCTGTTTATATTTTTTGTTTATAATTTCATCCTAATTCCAAAATGTTACCTTCGGCAATCACTATTTCTCTTTTGAGGAATCGGACGAGTTGAGCATTTTGACTAGAAGCATTAACTTCTATTCTTAAATATCCTGCCGATTTTCCTCTTCATGCGCAAAAGAGAAAATTTTCTTATTTTCTTAATATTGCAGGTGCATCATGGTGGCGCAGGTACAACTGCTGCTGGTCTTAAAGCTGCGGTATGCATTCAGGATTATCTGCTTTGCTTTTCGTGCTTTACATAAACCTGTATCTTTTCTAATCAAGTGCTGCTCATTTTGTCGTTGCAACCAGTGTCCAACATCGATTGTGCCATTCTTTGGTGATCAACCCTTCTGGGGAGAAAGAGTGCATGCAAAAGGTGTAGGGCCTCCACCCATCCCAATTGAGGAGTTTGCACTTGAGAAACTGGTTTCTGCCATACGCTTCATGCTGGATCCCAAGGTAAATATACAACTCTTGATATGGGCTCACCTTTCATTTGAATCAACATTATCAAAATTTGGTGGAATAGTTGTCTTGATTAGGTTGGGACTTGGCAGTGAATTTTAGAGTCTGATTTTGGATGAACGATGAATTTTGTGGGTTGAACATGATGATATGAGTGATTTATCTATGTTTCTGCTTGTTAGATAACTGACCATCTTGCTTAAAAGTACTCGTACTATGAAATGGAAACTGCTATATATGACCAACACCTGTGAGACCCCAACCTGCTACCCTACATTTTCTGATTTTAGAGGCATCTTTGAGGATTCTGGCGTTTCTTTTACTGTATTCGGGTTTCTAAAAGTAGGTCAGCTTTTTGTGTTTTTGGGTCACCTTTTACTGTTTTGATTTTTTTATTTTTAAAAACCTGCAATTTCTTTTTTGAATATGCAGGTAACCTTATCCTTTAAAAATACATCAATTTTTAATGACCAAGGCACCAAGCTGAGGGTTGCCACTACTCTGATTTTGAGCTTATGATAAATTGATAATCGATCAATGTTCTGATGGAATGTAGGTGAAACAACGAGCTGTTGAACTGGCGAAGGCAATGGAAAATGAAGATGGGGTAAAAGGGGCTGTGCATGCGTTCTACAAACATTTTCCTCGGAAAAAAGACGAACCAGACCATCCGGAGCCCCTGAAGCCACATAGATCTCATTTATCAATAAGAGGATGTTTTCTGGGTTCACACTAGTTATCTTGGATTCCGTGCCAGATAGTCCTGAGCTACAAGTCACCAGGCATTGATAACAAAGTAATCATCCCCACTAACCAGCCATCTCTCACCTTCTAATTCAGTAGCAATTTTGTTTATTTCCTCCTACTCCTGTGTGGCTTGTGCAGTCTGTGACTCATGTATTTTGATACTTCATTGTGTTCTTGTGATGTTGGCTGAACCTTGTTGATAATGATAATTCTTCAGCGGATAACAAGTGTGCAACTTGAGGAGGCTAGTTGTCATAGCACCATTATAGCCAACTCACATCATCCAAAATAAGTGTATAAAGAACGGGGTTGTATTACTTGTCTACAGTAATATATTACAACTGCATTTGGAAGCAGCATGTACAAAACTTGAGATTTCTTCACAAACTATACATTTTCTACAGTCACAGCAAAAAAAAAAAAAAAAACATAATTTACAAAATAATAATTGGATCAGTGTACTACCAGCCTATCTTTGTGATTAGGAATGAGCAACAGAAATTTCCCCTTTTTCTTCTAAAGATGAGACTTTTTCACCATTGTTTGCAGGTGAAGTGGTATCGACAACAGGGATTGCAAGTGTCTGAACAGGATGTGTCCTTCTTCTTACCTTCATCACCAGCCCACTTTTGGTGTGAATGGTTGCGCCTGTGATCATCTTGACCTGTAACAGATTGATTGCAAAATTACTCCAGTAAATTTATAATTATCGATCATCCAAGTGCTCTGCCATCGGCCTTATCTAATTAAACAGCTTTTGAATCTACTCAGAAAACAAAGAGGTCTGCATAGGCAATGACCCCTTTTTCCCGGGGTCAATTATGGTTAAAGTCTAAAGATATAGGCATACAGAAGATGTCTTACCGGGGGTGCTTCAGGTGCTACCTGAAAGTCAAACCTTCGGACAAGCATTGCCAGTGCTACCACATTCTGCATCCATACGAGTATAGTATTAGTCAAAGTTCTATCAATATTTGTAAGCACGTAAGTTGTTTTATTACCTCGTAAGAGGCAAATATGTCCCCTATACACTTCCGAGGACCTCCACCAAACGGCAAATATCTTTACACCGCAAAATATCACAATTAGCGGAGTGCAAACAGAAATAACAAGCTTGAATGACAAGCATACGCTTCCCGTTGAAATACCTGAAATTTTGGTTAGTCTCATTTGGTGTAGGTCCATCCAGCGGCCACCTTTCAGGATTAAATACCTCTGCATCCTCCCAAAGACTAGGGCCACGGTGCAGGTTCCAAACAGATATGAAAATATCCTCACCTCTGCAAAACATCAAGTACCCCTCAAAACTTGATATTACACTTCAGTAGGTATACAGTCACAAAAACTATCATGTGGAAACACAGTAACAAGCCGTGTTACAGAGCTGGAACTAGGGTACAGATGCAAAGTTTTATAAAAAAAGTTACATAGAGCGATTCTATTCCTTGGTGGAGCTAAGACTCATGCAAAAACTCTAAGAAGTCCCAACTCCCAAGTAATCAGGAAAAAATTATTTGCTACACTTTCACGTCAAACATTTTCCATTAATCTTGTTGCGCACTAGCTCACATGTTAACATTCAATCGTTTGATTGAACTTAGAGCTGAAAATCGTCCTTGTTCTGTCAGCAAGATGAGTGTTGCAGAAAGATTTCTTACGCAAAGGGAGATCTGGTACACAAGATTAGTAGGAAGTAGGAATGCTTACTTTCTTATCGGGTAGGGTCCAAGCATGTCTTCCTGAAGAGATCGACGAATAAGCACAGGAGGTTGGGGGTAAAGCCTCAAAGACTGCATACAGAAATATACGAGAAAAGGTTAGGTGAAGAACCAATTCTCAGTATACATACTATACAATACACAGATCAAGTCTTCTTACTTCGTTAATCACTCGGCTTGTGTATTTTAGGTTCTTCAAATCCTCAACTGTTGGAAACCTATCTCCCAAAACCATATCTACCTGAGAATGTAGCATATTCAGGCAAATGTTAGTCCTACCCTGTAAGAGTTGCATGCAAAATTCTTCCTTCTTTTGTCTTTTACTATACCTGTCTTCTCCTTATAGGGTGGATGGGGTTGGGTGGGGTTAGGGGTTCCAATCAAAAGCATGAAGCGAAAAAGGGGTTTGCTTTACCTCACTTTGAAGCTTTAACATCACCGTTGGATTCTGAAGGAGAAAAAGCAAATATCATTAATTTCACCTGAACTTACAGATCCATAAAAATAAAATACCAGGTTTTGTAGAATCTAGATAGTAATTAGCAGCAAGCTCATTTAGATTTAGGTTTGCTGCAGACATGTTAGTGTCTATCATCAGTAACAGGGGAACCAGGAAAAAAGGATGTCTCTGAGTATTAATAGGAAAACTATCTATAAGAAACAGGGGAACCAGGGGAAAAAGAAAATTCAAATGAACTGGGCATTTGAAGTTTACAACACCACATAACCAAGGAGGCACTTAAATATACCAACTATTACTGTGAAGAAAATGATAGTTAGAACTTAGAAGTTAGAACCATATACCTGAGACAGGAGATAGAAAGTCCATGTCAATACAGCTGCAGATGTTTCATGACCAGCAATTAGGAGCGTCATTAAGTCATCACGGAGTTGCTTGCTGGAAACCTACATAGGTTCCAATACAAGCTTTTAATAAACTATGTCTGGAAAGAAAAAACTGCATAATGGGTACAGAATCAATACATCATCTCCTGATGCCAAAAGAAAATGAAGAATGCTAGGGTCTTGCTCATTCATATACTCCTCATGGAATTGCAGCTCCTCTTCATCTACCGACCTCTGCATGTATCGGTGTGTAGAAACATCAAGAGAGCATTTTCATATATTCATAAACGCATAGCCGCAAGGGTACCAAGCACTTACCTTACAGATTGCTATCAGATCATTAAGTGTATCATTTACCAGCTTGAGTGCTGCATTGACCTTTTTCAGCCTAGGGGATATATCTTTCCATATGGGTATTTCCCATACCGGAATTGGTGCAGTACTTCGAGTTTCTGCCTCTCTTAAAACAGTATAAACAGCCTATTCTAGGCAAACTTGTAAGGCTAATATATTCTGAAGCGAAACAACATGCTGAGCAGATTGAAAAGGTTAACGTTGTCAACATACCTCAACAATCCCAGTATCATTTGTTAAAGAATCAAAATCATAATTAAATACAGCTTTTCCAATGATATCCAGTGTTAAACGCGAAAAAAGTGATTCCATTTCCACTGATTCACCATCTGATGCAGCAGTGTCTAGTTTCTTGCAAAGCCTATCTGTAGCTTGGCTAAACAGGTCAATCATGGCTGTTACAAACTGAACAAGGCATCTTAGTGCAGTGAACGACAATTTATCAAAACAATGTTTGAGAATCAAGTTTCGACAACACATTACAATTCAATGGGCGCAAGTACACTCATATGAATGCGGATCAAGATAATTTTGAAGTTTTGGGGAATGAGAAGCTTTGAACAACACTGCCAAGGCAGTGATACTACCTTCTGATGCAATGCAGGGACAACTACACGTCTTCGAGTACGCCATATCTCCCCATCGGCTGGGATGAGGCCCTTCCCCATCACAAAATCTAGAATTTCTGCCAAGATACCCTGGCAAGGAATCAGGATAAAGCAGGTCTCAAGTGATGTTTAATGCATTATACAAGTTACGTACGTGTATTAATGTAAAATGAGAGAGGGGGGATTGTAAGAATCGGGACCTTGGAGTACGCCTTAGAGTTGTCCTTCAAGATGTGCTTTACGATTGTAGGATCAGAAACAATCAAAAATGACTGCAACAATGACAAAGATGAAATCCACTTGTTTTATGCATTGCACATCCAATTGGTAAGAGCATGTACATGAAACAAGTTAAATTGAAAGAAGAGTGAGACTGCATGCAAGACCAATGGAGCTCAAGACCAACCTTTGGACCAAAATTCAGCCTGAATATTCCACCGTAAGTGAGGTATAGCTCATACAAAGGCAAAAAGAAGGCCTCATTACGGATGGCTGCTATTTGTCCTTTTGCCTCAGGAATCCTAGAAAACTTTTCATATTCTTCGAAAGGCTTGAATACGACATCCAAGATGGAAGGAGCAATTCCCAACTTTGACAGATTGTTCTTCAACGTCAGAGGGAAGCTGTATATAAAGAGAATGCAGAAAAAGCAAGGAAATCCAAAAGCTCAGTATTATAATCTGAGCTCATTTCAGAACTAGAACACCTTAGGAAAGGTATTATATAAAAACCATATAAGGACCACCAACAAATAAAAATTTATACTGGACAAATAATTTCATATTCAGCCTTAATGCAATGCATTAACTAATGAGATATGAGGATGGTCATCTCAAGTATGTGGTCATCTCAAGTATGTGGAATCAACAGTTGTAAAATTGAAAGAAGCTGACTCGACCACCGTATTCATTTAAAGCCAACAAGAGTACTAATTCATACATAAAACACAAATGACCCTCATAGTAATGAATCTGAAGAACGCCAAAGCTGGCGCCGACTAAAAGGTGAACATCCACATATCTAGTTTTCATGCAAGCACATCCAGAGCTCCAAAGTACAGCAGTCCCATTATCACACTAAATTACCATATAGAAAATGTTCATCTTCAAAGGTATGTCCATCTGAGTATGGTAACTAAGACTAAACTTCTCTAGTGTCTACCTGTTAAAGCATAACATAGCGGAATTCAGATGAATGCAATCCTCATAATAAACTTGACAAACTTCCTCCTATTAATTGCATTCCATAGAAATGGCTCAGCTCACTCTGCTAGTAGAGCATTTACGAAAGCTGAGTACTTGACATATTCTGGTACACTACACATAATACTTCGTATCATGACTACAACCACCATCACACATTGTTGTAATAATTACTTATCATCACTAATATTCTCCACTAAATTGCTCATTATAGTTAAAAGACAGCCTCTTTATTCCACAACCTAAGTTTAGACTATATCCACTGGAAGTTTCTACCATATAACAAGTTAACAACCATTCAAAAGCACCATATCCCCATCAACTATTATTCCAACTAATATAGAGATAAAAAAATAACACCCCTTTCATTCTCATTGCCATAACAATCAAAACATATAAACTAAAATCCACACCACAAAAATTCATAATCCAAAACATAGAATTACCCAGATTGCTTAACAGTGAATGCCCCAGAAGCAATCCTAGCAGACAACTCAGCCCTCTTCTTCTCCTCAACCGGGTCGGGTCTCGACCCGTTTGAGGAAGAACAAGTTATCAAGCTCCATTTGCATGCACCTGCAATACCCACAAAATATTTTCACAATTAAGCTCAAATAACCACAAAAGACTAAATCTTTAGTAAAAAAAAATGGCAGAAAAAATACCTTTCTGTGATTTAGAAGGATATGAGAATTTGAGGGAGGTTGGATAAAGTTGTTTGTTTTGAAGATGAAGGAAATGAGATGATGATGGTGATGAGATAAAAGTGGGGTGAAGAGCTGAAACGTGGGTAGCCATGGAACTCTGAAATGTCAGCTGGAGTTTAAGGACATGATGATATCAATAAAGTTAGTTATGTTTGGATTTTTTGTTAGCCAAGTTTGGTGACACTCACATATATCTGACACACATGCTTTTTATATGCATGTGATAAAGTTAGTAACTTAGTATTGTGAATCACTGAATTGTGATATGAAGTCAGTAGTTTAAGAAACTGTAAACATAAATAGATGATTACTTTTTTTTTTTTTTTTTTGACAGTTAGATGATTACTTAAGACATATAGATATAGTAGAACTTTTCAAAGTTGATGGATAATGTGACAGTTTTTATGGTTAGGGGTTGTTTGTTCTCCTCCAAAAGATTACTCCTTTCAAGTGGTTTTTTTTTTTTTTTTTTCCCCCTTATTCATTTTCGTATGAGTCAAAAAATGACATCATAATTAGAGTGGATTCAAATATATGATTTATCGGTCAGACATTAGGACATAAGTCTTATATAGAAGAATTAATGTCTGGCCCTAATTGATAAAGAATCTATCAAAGAGGTTGATCATCTTAATAGTGATTACAAGCTTTTCGTGTCAACTTCTTTTAGGAGGAGTTGTACTTGTACAATTCTTATACGGATGCAGTTTAATATTTTTTTCCTCTTAGATGAGAAGACGACTTTTTTCACCTCTGACAGTAATTAAGGTGATAATATAGTCCCAAATAAATTATCATTTCTTTTTTGTAGCAATAACAATTTGTTTAGCTTAAACTCTTAGAAACCATGATAAAGTTTGAAGTTTCACAATATTCAATTAATCAACATTAAAGTCCTTCAAAAAAAAAAAAAATTAATCAACATTAAATAAAGCCTCCCACATCACAGTACAAAAACAATAACCAATCACCAAATAGTTGTGAGTTTGTGATTCTCACAAAGGACATCATAATCAAGTGATCAACTAAACAGCAAGCTCAAATATCACTCATGTGTCTTTTTTTGACTCTTGTGCATGGTCTAACACAAAGCATAGAATAGATATGAGGACTGAATTATCATGCAAAGCCTCTTCACTGGTTCTGTTGATGCTGATTGCCACTGCTGGCTGTCACAATTGAAGCAAGATATAAAACTAGTCAGTTACTGCATGCTACTATTATAAACTTGTTTACACAATGTAAACAAACTTAAAATAAGAAACTAAATAGTGATATAATTTCTACCTTTTTTGCGGTTCTCCACCAACATTCGAAAATGGGGGTCAATGTGATAGCCCATTTCTTCATATGCAGGATCGTAAACTGCATTACCTAAAGGCCTGAACAAGGAAATGGACGTTAGATTGTAGTCTTGACTAAATTTTCTGCCTTCAATTTTATTCAGATTTAGTGAAGCTTATGAAAATTGATTACATACCTAATTATTGGTGGAACACTGCTAGATGCTGTACTGATGTTCTGTCTATTCGACAGCCTCAGAGCTACATCATCCTCCCATGGTAGTTTTCTCTGCAGATTACTTAGAATTATCTGACTTGTTTTTGAGTAATTTCCGAAGGCATGTACAACAAGCTTACATTTTTTGAGGGCATAAACAGTCCAAATGTTGTAGATACTGACCTTATAGCTGGGAGATGATGATCCTCCTGCATCAGGATGCCCTTGCATATAAGGCATTTGATTTCCTTGCATTCCTAGCTGAAATAAGAATGTCAATTTGAGCTTAGTTAATTTATTAATTGCTCAGAAACTCTGAGGTATCATCTTTATAATTACAGGTAACGGGGCTAACCTCAGTCGAGTTTGCTAATGGCCCTTGTAAGTTTAGAGAAAGATTAGGGGGCATCCTGGGACCTCCCACTGACTAATTCACGAGAAAAGAAATTCGGAATTGGAAAAAAAAAAGGCAGTATCATGATTAGGATGTCTAATTCTCTAAGGTGAAAATGTCTTTTTTTAAGTATACTGTAGTAAAGATCATAACTTTGTACCTGGTGATTCATATGCAAATTTGATGGCCTTGGTGAGAATGGTGATCCTGCATCTGGTGGGTACATGTTATTCATTCCAGAAACTGTATGTAGCAATTCCATATGACCTCCCCTTTGCCTGTGGAAATAAGTCAAAATAAGGGAAAGTATATGTGAAACAAATGATATGTAAAAATAATCAATAGTTATAATAGTTATCGACTGTGGAGTACTTAATTACCCATAGGGTGTGTAGTTTGGCTGCAGAGTTCGCTGATATGGCCACTGTGGAGTACAATATGGCATTGCGTTATTGCTCCCTCCTAATGGCATTTGCTGTTCAGCATGGATGAAGTGTATTACAAGAAATTAGAAGCAAATAGAATACTTTCTGTACAATATAACCAATTGATATATGCAGAAGTCATTTTAATCCAACAGGGCCTTACAGACGATGGATCGAAGTAAGGGAATTGCACAGGAACTGCTGCTGCATTTGGCGATGCAAGCTGAAACTGCATTTGATGAGGCACCTGGAAGTTTGCAGGTGAAGAAGGGAGCTCATGATTAGAAGGCCAGTTTGAGACGGGGAAGTTATAACCATTTGGAGTCCCATATGTGCTTCTACTGCCATCTGATGATTGATTGGCTACCATTGAATATCCATCACTGTAATAGGCACAACCAAAGCAAACTCCTAGTGAATTAGTAGTAGTTTCAATTAGTATTATATAAGGGAAAGGAAAACTAGCAGGGGAGAAAAGAGATCTTACGGGTAGAATTGGTTGGTACGGAGACCATCTTGGAAAACACTGTACTGATTTTGTTGAAAAGAGCTGCTGTTATTCTGCTCTGGGAGTTGTGGTGACAAGATAAAGGGCATTGCAGGAGTATCCTGTTTTTTTTCAGGTGCATTTTGTCAGTCCATTTTCGCAGATTCTATATGAATAAGAATTCCAGTTATCATAAAGTTCTAATTACCCTGTTTGGAGACAAGATTTCAGCAATATCGGCAGACATTAGAAGGCCCGAATATGATGATCCACCATGCTGTGGATGAGGACTAGTCCTCCCTAGTAGTAGACTTCGGGGTGGGCTTCTCGCCATAAACATAAGTCGGCTGCTGTCATACAATTAGTAAACCTTGTTAGATCATGTCTCTTTAACTGGAGTGAGCCAGAAGATTATCATTTATTTCCGTCTTTCGGTTTTAAATGTCCTTTTGATCAATAAATTTCCCATTTTCTAATTTTTTTAGTGGCTCTACATTAGGTACCTTTCAGCAGCGGGTGACTGATTAGGCATATCACTTTGGTTCTTGCCAGAGTCTTCACCTGGTTGGTTCTCAGGTTCGGCCTGATTAACTTCATCTGAAGGATTTCCTGATGAATTTTCTGCTCCATTCTTATAATTACAGGTACAGATAACACAGGACATTACACTTCAGTTAGTTCATATGGCTCCGCTTAGAGTAGTTCCTATGATCAGGTAACGTATTCGGATAACTAAATACATACCGCGGAATCAGATGGTTGAGATGCATCATTGTCATTGTATCCTGTTAGCTCCATCTAGTTGGCCAAGACAACAGAACAATGAACAAACATAATACTCGTTCAATGCCTTCGAGCAATATAATAAAGTCATATTTGTAAACTGATACTTTGAATTGGACCACCTATCTTAGGGGATAACTAGCAAATCGACCATAATCTCCACTTTGTAGCAGGATAAGAACCAATAATCAGAAGTTTCGTACTAAAAACTTTGCAGCGCCGATGCATATTGTTCGTGGTACTATAGAAGAAACCATATGTTTTGCACATTCAGAAGGGTAGTCAGGGAGCTTATGACATGCATATCACAGACAAGTACCTTCCTTTCTTGGATTCTAGCAATCCTCTCCTCAAGACTACCTTCACACATGTTTGCTTCCTCAATTGCCATATCTGATTCCAGTGAGGATTCGTATCGCCTATAAAATGCATAAATTCGAGTATGCTATAAGAATTGACATAGTAGTGCCTGAGTCCATGCAAATAATACTATGTACTAAGCTAGAAGGCCAACCTCAGTGTAGAGTTGACGCTATCAAGCTCTTGTTGCAGCCAATTAGCTTCCTGTTGGACAGCCTACATGAATAAAAACTTAGCATGCATGTATAGGTTTAAGTAGCATTGTCAATACCATTATCATGGAAAGGGTAAATGATAGTGTGAATTACTCCTATGAATCTATGATGTACAAACCTATACTTACCAAAACAGCGCTGAATATTGAATATGGCGCAGCATGCACGAGCAAGTAGATCAGCATGTTTAAATTCATCAAACACAAATGTATTAGCCTTGGAAACACATAAAGAGATTATAAATGAGGAAATTGTTGCTTGAAGTTGATGATCAAAAGATGTTGGAGCATTTTAAAAGTTAAGTTAGCAAAGGATTTCTCCTAAAAAGCTAGAATTCAAAACCATAGTTTCATGCCTATGAAGAAAGAAAGTTATTCGGTCACATCCTAAACAGGATCACATCCTCGCGCGTGAAACAAAACAATAATAGAAAAAACCGCTCTACGCGCTTAGGTCAACCACTTAATATGTTTCCCAAACAATAAATAAGAAGTAAATTCTTAACATATTTATTACTCCTACTGATTAAATTAGTAAATGAGTATGTCGTACGACCATTATAAGGTTATGTCCTTTACTATTACCTACCCTAAATATTAATGATGTACACATTCTTTCATGCAAGGCAACATGATAAAGAGAATATCTGGTCATGAGATTTTAAGAAATCTAGCTATATAGAGCCATGTAAAAACTGTTCAAGATGAACTAGAGTACGTAACGAATGTGGTTTCCTCACATATTAACTCGATGACTTGGTATACCTGATTAATCCGAACCTGTATTATATAAGGTCTCCTTCATTTAATTATATTCGTATAGTTCTAGTGAATTTTTAACTTAGGATATACATTCCTAATGATCCTAAAAAGCTAGAGATCAAAACCATAGCTTCACGCTTATGAGAAAAGAAAGACATTGGATCACATCGTTAACGAGATCACACCCTTGCGTGTGAAACAAGACAACAAGTCAAAATACTATTCTACTCGCTTAGCTCACGCAAATGCTTCTCTAAACAATAAAGAAGAAGCAATTTTTTTAACATATTAATTACATTTACTTGGATTAAATTAGTTGATAAGTAGATCGTTCAGCCGTTATAAGTTGAGGTCCTTTACTAACAACTACCCTAGATGTTAATGATGTACGCATTCTTTCATGCAAGACAACGTGATATTAAAGAGATTATCTCTTATGAAGTTTTGAAACATCTATATAGAGAGAGACATGCACAAATTGTTCAAGATGAATTGGTGTAGATTACTTATATGGTACCCTTAATTTATATTGTTCTAGTTCTAGTGACTTTTCAACTTTATGCTTCAAGAAGTGCAATCCACATGTTACCAATATAGCAAAAGACTATGCTTCATTTTATCTTAAAAGAGTTGATTGGAACCTATTAACAAATCTTATGGTGGGTGAAATACGTCTCATAATGCCTTTGTGTTCATGCAACTATTTATGATAGTAAACCATTATCACACTAATCATCAAATGTTATTAGGATGAAATTTCACTTGGGACACTATTATATAGATAGGTCATCTTAGAATCATGCATACTCGTTAGGATAGGATATAGATACAATATGTCAAATTACTGTTTAGAGTACGAAAATATGAATTCATATTTTAGCTTTCAATTAGATTATTATCTTTTCTTTCTTTTTGATTTACTTCTAATTAAGAAGCAAGAAGCCTCCAAAGAGTAGTACGAGTAGATATTATGTTAGTTATCTCTGTAATAACTAGCATAGTCCCTTTTTGTGACTTTAAATTTGTAGCTAGACTTTGTATCACGTAATTCTTGTCCACTTAACCACTCGGCCAAGCTATCATGCTTACACACAATGGTGAAATGCTATAGTACTCTGGAATAGGGATTTCTCAGAAAGAATTTGGTTCTTTACAAAAGTACTACTCATTTTGTACGTATATATGAGAGTATTCATAACTTGCATGGTACATTGGTACTAAGAACGCATCTGCATGTTGTAATAACTTCATGGTTGTTTAATTTCACCATCCAAAAACTAGGGAAGATATCATTTTTTGAGAAACATGCCCTTATAATTTCTGTTCTAATCTTGCAATCTTAATTTTGTTTGTCTGAAATATCGAATTGTCAAATGTCAAGAAATGAGATATCTAAGTTGTTTACCGATCGTTTTGGAACAGTTCCTCCGTTTCGCCACTGAGCCCAGTAAGTATATGAAGCAATTCGTTCAACTGGAATTAGCCACAATAATTCGCTTAGTATAAATTATTAAATGAGAGGGTCTAATTTAGATGTAAAATTAGATATAGTCATAAGTTGAGCAAAATGGTCACTATTAATTACCAATGAAATAAAAGTGATCATTTTAAACAATAATGTAACAACTTTATGACCATCTAATTTTAACTTCAAACTAAACAGTCTTATACAAGACTTTGTACTTGGAATACAAATACACAATAGCATATATGATATGTATGTCTCACAAGCAATTTTTTATAATCATAATAACAATGAGTTAATGAGAAATATTATATTTAACAAGAAATAGTCTTACCTCTAGATCTGATAAATACCTGCAAGATTTAAAAGTTGACAACAAAACAGAAAATGTAATTAATTTAACTACATTAGTGCATCAAATGAACATAAAATAATAGTAGTGAATACCAAACCAAAAATTTAGTTCTTCAACACCTTTCTTTTATCTATCAAACCGATTTTTATGCCAAAGCCATATCCATATATATAACAAATTCAACAAAATACATGTTGGAATATTTTTGCTTTATTTTGGTGCTCAACATAAAATGATAAATGATAAGGTCTTACAACCGTCGTATATTATTTGGCAGTGCGGCAAAGCGAGCAAGTATGTCTTCAATCCTAAATCAAAGGAGTTTTATCAAATGACCATCTTATAAATCGCATATATCTGCGCATTTGCAAGATCGTTGAAACATGCATATATAAAAAGTAGTACGTATTTTGACCAATGTCAAAAAAAAAAAAGTAGTACGAGTAACACACTACCGAACAAACTCCCCTCCCATTTGACATAATAAAAACGTACCTTTTATCACTAGAGAAATAGCTGAGACGGCCTGATGGTGAGAAGGATATAAATAAACAATCAACATTACAAACCACGAATAATTCCAAGGCTTTCTTTATAAGTCCATTTCTTCTCTTAGCAAAAGATAATTGCCTACTAAGTTCGTCTTCTATGAGCCTTAGCTCTACTCTCCGAACCATGATTAAGAGAATTGTACAATTAAGGGATAGAATACTAGTGTTTAGGATGGAGGTTCACAAGTATATATAGAAGAAGTCGGACAGGTCAGGTACATTCCAACACTTCCAACTTGGTACTTTTGCTAGTACTGACAATCCTAATTACTTTGCATAAAAATGACAACAGATATTAAAAAAAGGAATAAAATGGTATTTAACTTTTTTTAATGAAGACTTAAGGCTATTGGGTTGTATCTTGTGGATTTGATTTTAATAATTTCTTGTAACTCATCAAATAAAACATTTTTGGCACAGAAGCGATTAAACATTATAGAAGCAAAACAGATTCTGTTTGACCAGTGCGAATGATACATACTAATGTTCCAGACATCTTTTTCTTGAAGTAAACACAACATCCAAAGGTGAAACTAGTTTTGTCCATGTCTGAAGCTTTCCTTTATTCCTAGATTTCTTAATAGCGTAGCGCATAATATTGCAGCTAAGGCAAAAGATCTGTAATGTTTTCTTTACTATTGTCAAAAAAAAAAAAAAAAAAGTTTTGTCCATGTCTGATCCTTACGGTTTATTACTTTCGGACACATTTGGCACATTCTGAGTGCAAGTCATTAGCTATCCAATTTTTAATTTCAGTATCTGTCAGTTATTTCAATTTTAGTCTATGTGCATGATATAAGTGGACGTTGGTTTCACATAAACCCTAATGCATAAGTTGATTAAGCTAGTTGACACTTAACAAATTTTACATATTTTTCCTCTCGAGAATTATTTTGTTAATTATATGTTATGGTAATCATTAAGATCTCATAAACAGAAATTCCATATAGAAAAATAATTTTTTATGCTTTAATCCAAAAGAAAAGTCCATAATTAGTTAGATAGCTCTAGCTGTTTCTTTTTCAAGAATATCCGTACAACATTGAAAAGTCGATTGCCTCGTATTACTTAAAGTGACATTATATTTATTTTGAATTATTTTATACTTTTGTACGGTATAGTACACCTTGATTTATTTTCCTATGCAATTGTTGAAAAGATCTATTTAAATCTTCTATACTTAGCAATCGTCATTTATTTATAAATATAAAGAAGCATTGACAATTTGTTTAATTACCATCTACATACGTAAAATGAATTTTTTTACCGTAATTAAATACGTGATAAAAAAATTAACGAGAGGATACCCCATTGTAAGTTCGGCGCAAACATTAATTGTGAACAAGAAAAATATCCTTTTGTAAATTTGCCTGAAAACATTAATTGTGGTTAGAGGAAGTTAATCCTAATCAAAATCCGCCGCAAAATGTTCATTTATAACAAGATCACAAAGTACTATGGCAAATAAATGGGAGATATTCTAATGCAAATACTTTGCAAAATGTCATTTGTAACAAGATCGTGGATATCCCCAATGAAAATCCGGCACAAATTACTAATTGTGACGAAAGGTTATACCAATATAAATTCACAACAAAATAAAAATTTTGACAAAATCTTTAGCCGCAAGCCAAAGGTAAAATTATGGCTATGCAAAATATAAAATGTAATTATAGGATATATCTCAGTGTTTATCCGTCACACATAAGTAATTGTGACGAAAGTTTATCCCAATAAAAATTTATGGCAAAGATATTTTGTCGCAAAAATTTCATAAAAGTTTAGCTATACAAAACATTAATTATGAGGATATTGCAAGCCATAAATTACTAATCAAAACGAAAGGTTCCAATATAAGTTCATAGCAAAAGTATTAATTTTGATGAGATAATTCTTGCAAACCTGGGTTGAAATTTTGGCTATGCATTATATTAATTGTATAAATGGATATCCCATAAGTTCGCGCCACAAATTACTAGTTGTGACGTCCCCTAAAAACATCACACCAAAATATTAATTTGACGAGATATTCCGTCGCAAGTTTAAGTTAGAAAGGGGACTACCCAAAATTTTAATATAGGAAATCTATGTGTAAATCCACCACAAATTACTAATTGTGACAAAAAATTATTCCAATACAAAGTCACAGAAAAACATCAATTTTGAGAAGATATTCGCTTGCAAGCCATTGTTAAAAATGTGCTATTTTAGCTACAATTAACAAATATAATTCATGTGCATTGGCATTGCATCTTAACTAGGCCCTTTGTTATGTATAGGTCTATAATTTTTTTTTCCTATGAGCCTTAATTAATAATTTCTTTTATAATTGTTTTTTCATAAAATAAGCTTGTATGGTCTCCACACAAAAGGAACTTGTCATTTGGAGTAATGAGCTTTAACAACCACATATATTGCTTGATAGAGGACTGATAAAAATGGTGAGCATATGAGCGCGTCTTTTACCTACGTAATTATCTTCAATACACAACATGCATTTAGGAGGATATAGATTCACTAAAATTATTTCAACTAAAACTAACAACATTTATTTGTATTATATTATTATCGACTTATGTTCTTAATAGACTAACTAATAAAAGTATACTCGATCTACTATACAACTTCAGATACGTCGTTACTTAAGAATGCAAGCTCTTTTCACATGAGAGGGCCCTATTGTACTGTACATGTCAGACCACTGTAAATATACGCATTTTAAAAGGGACTTAATTCGTACTTTTTGGTTGACTTTTTTTTGCCAGGAATATATATAACTACATAATTTATATTATTAATATCAAATGTAGGCTATGTACAACAATTTTTTATAAGAAATAACGACTGTGTTGAACATAACAAAACTAAATCTATTATGACCTGGCACTAGAAATTATCCTTCTTCGTAAATTCTTCCTTTACGATTGCGTGTGAAAAACGAAAAATATATCCTATTTCAGATGATGAAACGCTTCAAAAGGCATCATACAAGGATAACAAAAAATTAAATTATCAGATATATATGGTTTAATTAGAGCTAAATTGCAAAGAGTTCATTTGTCACAAATTGACGTGCCCTAACTTCATTTAATTTAACAGTTTGGGTTGTTTTTGGTGTTCATGCTGCGGTCGGCAGTCTCTTTGACAGATTCCTTTGCCTCATCGGCCTTGCTAAGGACATTGTCTTTAGTCTTTTGAGCCGTGTCCTTGGCTGATTCCCATGCTCCTTGAGCAGCTTGCTTTGCTTTATCTGTCACACTCTGCGCTGTTTCCTTTGTGTCACCGACCACCTTAATTGATTAAAAAAGAAACATTTTATTTTGTTAGTTTTTATTATATAGATCCAAAAAATATATTGAATTTCCAAAATAAAGGACGAATTCTCTTTTTTTGAAGAATGCCAAAGTTTGGTACATTTTCAGCAGTTGAAGCCGCCTTATTTTTTAAGTTTTCTCCTGTTCGCATTGCCTCGTTGAGCCCTTTTTTGGCTGCATTTGCTGCTTCATTAGATCCTGACCCCTTCACGTAATAGAATGAAACCACATTTTATCAGTCGAAAGTATATATCTATAAGATGTTCACACACCCACGCACAAACACCACCCCCCCCCACCCCCCCAAATATATTTGCGTATTGTTAAACCTACCAAATGCACACCATTCTTTCTATCAATCATATTAAGAATATAAAATTACATTTCCCAAATTGATATCTCATCATATGTCACGTGCGCTCTTATGATGACATATTAACTTTTAAATTATCACATATCGTTGTAATTTTGTCATGCATCAAGAATATATATGTCGGAATTAAAAATCAAAAGGACAAGATATAGATACAATATCAACTTGGGACAAAGGGTCTTAACTGATCTGAACCTAGGTTCTTTACTCTTTGTATGGGGCCTTAAGACTAGGTTCTCATCTAAAATGTGACGTCAAACTTACGAAATTAACACCTACATGTCTCGGTTCTCATAATTTTGCAATCATGTCAAGTCATCGGCAAATATGATCGAACAAATATGATTTAGAATCTCATCAATGACATTATGCCAAATCGTGATAAAAACTGATGTACTCCTCAAATTACATTACATAGTACCCCTTCTATTATTTACTAAGAGAATATATGTACTATTTTGGTGAATACGGGCAATATAATGAGTGAATTTGTAACATACTCGTATATTATTTGATGAATGCATGCATTACAATGTTCGATTTCATGGTGAACATTCTAACACTACATACACCTATACATATGGGGTATGATTTATATTCGTGCGGCGATAACCGTTAATCACCAAGACCGGAGTGTAGGACAACTCTTTGAATCATAACATATTTTCATAAGAGATTAAGGTCGTAAAGCTGTACAAACTAGATGTTAGAAAGTACACATAAAACCCCCGTTTGCACAATCTTACAGTTCAGTACGTCATTCAATTTATATGAATCAAGCGAGGAGATAAAAGTATTTCCACTTTGGCACATAATCTAACATAGTGACATATCCGTATGCCATATACAGTACATAGATAGTCTGGTCACCCTTTAAGGACTTACCGCTTGAACGTATCGTCGAGGAACAACCTGAAAGGCCTTAGTGTTGAAGGTGCTTCGTCTAGCAATTGTTGCACCAAATTTTGGGACGAAAGAAGAGATCAAAGATTGGCTTGCCATTTTTGTCTTGTGTAACTTGTTTGCTAATATAAAATTTTATGAAAATATTTGGAAGTTGATTATTTGTTAGAGCCTTTGATATTTATACGGAGAAGAGGGTATCAATTAACAATTCCAAGTGGCACTCATATATCGGTTTGGTGTTAGAACAGTTAGGAGTGTTTCGCGGGAATGCCTTAGTTAGTAAACTTGTAAGAACAAATTGGTGTTTGATCCTGTTTTATAGGACCCTTTCACTGATTATCACGAGGAAAAGAATGAAAAAAGGAGAACAAGGGCAACAATGTTGCTTTCATTATTGTTATTTATAATCAAAATGTTAATACCCTTTACTTTGAATGTTTTAACTATCAAGAATATGTCATATTATCATAAATTTTTTAAATCAGTTAAACTATGAATAGTAAAGATGAGGATGATAACTTTTTTTACTGGGAAGAAGAATGAATTTTCCTAAATAAAATAAATCATATGGTATTTGCAATGAAGTTAATCCGTACAAAACAGCAAATCTAGATAACTATCATATAAAAATTACCACAAATTATTAGAATTGAAATAGAAACATTTTCATGCGCGACTTCAAATCCATGCCTCTAATCTTTTTATGAATAAATTTTGATGACATAATTTATTGGCATTCATTAATGTTACATGATGGTCGTAATTTTAGTAGTCACACTAATTAAGGGATTTGTTGGACTCAATGGCAGATAATCTTACAAAGGCCTAAAAAGGAGAGTTAGAAATCTGTAGTTGATCATTGATGGTACAAGTATGTTCTTGCCGATCTCTACGTTTTATTTTCTATAACTTTGATGCTTTATGTAGCATTAATAATTATGACCGTTTAAGGGCCTTCTTTTTACACCCTATTTTCGAGGAATAAAAAATAGGATTTTTTTTCAAAAAAAACATAAACCAGGAAAAATATATTAAATTTTGGTATAATATGGCCATTTTTCAAAGGTTGTATGTATGATCTCAACTTTATGGCTGGGATGTTATTGTCGATCTTATTCCAATTTCAATCTTATCAAATCGGTATATAAGTCGTGAAAACGTATACGTGGCTTTCCGATGTTTTGGGTTGAAGATGTTGTCCTTTACGAAATACAAAAACCAACGAGAAACAAGTAACAACTTGAAAATGTAGAAGGCATGTCTCAAAGTAGCGATATTGGGAGAACATCTTCGAAGGGTAGCATGAGATCATAAGACGATGCAGAGGCCAAAGGCAAATTGAGGGAAGGGAAATAAAGGAGTGTCTTCTCAAGTTGAGGCACATCGTAGGAACCATGGTTTATAAGACCTTGTTCTTTAGGAATGAAATTCAGTATAGTTCGGTTTTGGAGTTATTCAGTTCAATTCAATTAAAGTTAAATAAGATTTAATTGATAAGAGCATGACCTAACTTAACTAATGGTGGAAATGTAGAAAATTCGAAACTTATGTGAGGACTAATTGCTAGTCCATGATAAGTGTGTTTTCTTAGAGCAATGCAATGACACTTATTTTGGCTAGCTTGAATTTTTGGGGTCGATTGAAATCTTGCCTCCTCATTATATTTTACTTTGCTACTTGCCTTGCTTAGCTTGGCTTGGGCATAGAGTTCAAGTAAGGAGCTTGCACAAACAAATAAACAAAGAGTAAGTAGTTCTTCCTCCCTTTTATTTCATTGTGTTGTCTACATGCTTACAACTGCTATAAAACTCTGCTTTAAAGCTGCTTGGACTGAAAAGCTGATGTAAACAGTTAAAAACCCTATTGATGGATTTGCTAGAGGATATCTGGAGGCTGAACCTTCCTTCACATATCTTTCAGGATTGTCTTGATTTAGGAGAATGGATGTCATTTTCATTTTGTTGAGAAGATAGAAAGGTTCAAGAGAGAACACTCCGTTCTCCATTGACTGAAAACGAGTAAATAAAATCCCAAAATACATAAACATCTAGTTTTGCATCGATTGTTCAACGCTAACTTCAGAATTGTCCTTGCTTTATGGACATATACTATGGCTATGGGCTATGGGCTATGGTTGGCTCTTATCTTAGATTCTAGTCGCTAAGTCATGCTACTGATTCAAATTTATGAGAGACTATCAATGATAGGCCTGACCACTACAAGACAAGAAATATTTCCTCCATTATTCCTTCTAATTATATTAGTTCACCAGTTTATCTTTATTTTTTTATCAGTAAAATCACAATAGCGCCCTTATATATGAGATTGATAGGTGTAATAGAGCCTTTCAGACAATAATTTCTCATGAGGGACTATCGTGTGTCGTGAAAAAAGGTGTATTCTATATAGTCAAAGCATATGTATAACAAAAGGGAAAACTATGGAAATAAAAATGAAATCTCATACATCTATCTGCTCCTAGCGAACACATTAGCCCCAGGACAACTGTAGGCAATTTGTAAGCAAGTTGACCGCATCTAAAAGGAAGCCGTCATGTATAGATTAACTGAAGTCAAAATGCCAACAGTCAGCAGTATCACAAATCGATACAGTAATAGAATCTCCATTGTTTCTCTCACAGAAGGAGAACAAAAGGTCACAATATAACAAGCATCATAACAAGTGAACAACCAAGTATACAAAAAGCATCGTCATCCCCAACCCATCGCGTTATAACTTTTGCATGACTAAGATGAAAGTGTATCTGTCTCAGCCCTGTGAACTTTAGTTGGAAACTACTTTCTTCCATAGCTTAACCCACTCAATCATTGCATCAGCAGCTTGAACATACACTTGATTCTTTGCAGTGCCAAACTTTTCCTTGACCAGTTTTGCTATCTCCAACATACAGTCCTCAGCTTTAACTGCTTCTGCTGGCAATTTAATGGACTCAAAGAAAGGAACCACGTCCTCCATCAGTTGGAGACCTTGCCACTCTTTCTTCAAGCTTTGAATAGCGTCACCTCTTTCCTCCCTCCAAACGTAAGGCAGTCCAGTTTTCATTCCAATCTTCAGGTGGTCGCAAACAACCTTGGCACACATTCCAGAGAACACATCCTCCATGGTCTCCCACCTAAACTTCCCTTCCTTAGAAAGCTTCAAACCTGGAAATAAAGCAGGACCCAGTAACTCGCGATTGAAACCAATGTTGACTCCACTTAGAGGCATCATTGCCTTGGCAGGAACAGTAAGGACAGCATCAACATATCTAGTATTTCTTTGCTCGGGCTTGAGAGCCTGGGTTGGTGCATCCAGATCTGCTAAATTGAGCCAAAGTCCACATGAGAGAGCACAAGGCACCCCTTCTCGCATGCTGAATGGGTATCCACGAACAAAATCAGCTCCCTTGCGGAATGGGTCATATAGGGTATTGAAGAAGAGAGGGGTGGCAGGAGTCCCAAGGTTGATGAGATGTTGGGCTATAGCATCTACTTGGAATCCCTTGTCGTCATTGGCTGGGATGCAGTCATCATCAATTGAGATCACATATTTCTTTTTAGAGACAAGATAACCATAGTATCGACATGAATACCCAGAGAAGAGCTGGGAAGCCAGTGAAGCTCCAACCGCTTTGTCCATCTCAGTCTTGGTATAAATATTGACATTAAAGCCATCTGGAATCTTCAAGTCGTCCTTAAGGTCTGGGTCTTTGACTATTATCAAATGGAAACGAGAAAATATAGGTTTCCATGCATTCATAAACGATGTGAGATCAGACTGCAGAGCACCAATCACAATGTCGACATCATCCTCCTTGATATAGAACTGAGCCATTTTCGCTTGTATGCAAGGTATATTACTGACACGCTTTTAGTCCACCAACGACTAACTTGCTGCGACTTTCAAAGAAGACGATGTGACAACACAATCAGAACATTCGTCCAGAGCATCCTGAAATCAATGTATAACATCTCAACTTCTCGACAGATCCTGAATGAGCATATAAGTCAAGAATAATACTTACGAGTGGGAAGAACTGGAGTAATTAGTGGCTGGATGTTAAGCTCTTCGATGAAAGCAAGCACTTCGTCTTTCCCAGTAGCTATGAACAATTTCAGTATCTTTTCATTGAGTTTTCCAGCTCTCAATGTTCTCTGTCAAAACAAATACTTGTATGATGAGCATATACAGCTGAAAAACCTAGAGACGAGTATTTATAGAAACCAGATATTCACAATAACAAAGTGAGATCATAAAGAAGTCTCCAAAAAAGCAGCTTAAGACGGAACAAGTTATTAGGCCAGATCATAGATCAATATGAAGCTCAAATGCTCAATTCATCATCATCAAATAAAGCTGATTCTGGAAGAAATCAAATTTTTAAATTGTCAGCCAGCCATTACAAATTGTAGTTCTGGACTGCTGAAACCCACGCATATCACAAGTCACAACATTCATGGTGTAAAACATAATAGAGGTTGCCTTATAATAGTGGTTGCCATAACACATAAGAGAATGAACCTAATCTTGAGGTTATAAGCATCTCTGGTCAAAATTCACCAAATAGAGTTGAGGCTGATCTCAATCCCATTATCACAAACACATAGTAAGGTAAGGGGTTGTTTGACAGTTGCGACTAGATTAGCAACAAGAAGATAAATATGTTATATAGAGCCTAAGAACAGATAATCAAAACATAAAATGCTTCTGAAACAATGCCTCAGAACTCACAAGCATCATACTAAAACTGGTGCTCTTCCACTGTCTCGGTTCATTATACCAGTGGCACCAGCAGCTGAGCAAGCATCTAAAAACAGTTGTAGAGGGAGTGTACTAAAGACAGTATATGGGGGGAGGGGAATGATATAACTTGCTTGACTGCCATGTCATCCATGGTCCAAACTTATAGTACTAGAACAAGTCGAAGACATTGTGAGTACATTTCAAGGACACAATTGGGACGTCGTGGTGTAACTTATGTCAACACCCTAACAAAATTCCACAAATAAATGAAGGCATGGCTAAAATCTGATCATCACACCATCCCACCATCCAAGAAAGTGTGGACTAAGACCATAGAGTCATCACATAAAACACTCCGCACAGAAAACGCCTATCAACTCACAAACTACAAATTGGAACTCCCCATAGCGTATTCAAGGCCATGTACGGTGGTAAAATCATCACTTCAACATACTGCCATGCCATGATCCATTGACCAGGACAACATGCAAAATAGTGATTTTCAATCCCATGCCCTCCAAGAATATTTTACTAAACAAATTTTTGGGAAAGATCGTCTACTTTTTATGCTCCCTACAAGCTAAATCAACCCAAGCAATCCAAGCAGTCTTATCAGAGATATATATCCCTTTGTTGGGCCAATACGGCTTTGCCAGACATATTTATTTCACTAATGTAGTAACGCCCGGTCAAAAATGTTATCACCCAGTCATCTTAGTAATATCCCATCGGCTTTCGAGTATACCAAACTATAGGAACATGTCTCACAAAACTATTCTGAAATTCTCCTTCTCTCACACTACCTCTCCCATTTCCAACATCAACATCATCATTACCCCAGTACGTCTACGTTGCAATCACATACAGAGGTTGTTTCCAATTGACCCTTGAATTGAAATTTGGCAACCATTTTGCTACTTGGTAATAATAATAAAATCGACAGTCTATTTTAACATAAAATTAGAAGTCGTCACAAATTGAGTTGAAATGGTCACTTTCTAATTAACACCGTAAATTATATGACCCGCTAATGCGAAAAGGTGACCACTGTAAGTCCGTCTAATTTTAAAATAAAAGAAACTCATACAAAAGTTATACGACTGATTTTGAATAAATACAAACCCACATAAAAGAAATGATCATAAACCAATAACCAACATCAGAAGTCACAAACAAAAGAAAAGAATCATGGGATAAAAAGAAAGAGATGGGGTAAGGTACCAGGAAGAGATCGAGGAGGATGTGATCAGGAAGAAAGGAGAGATCAGAAAAAGAAGAGATATGAATAAGGGCGGTGTCAAGTGTGAGAGAAAGCAAAGATGGCGGAATGTTTGTTGTTGTCATTCACTCACGAAATATATCTTGGTATATATTTAGCAAACCAAAACCAAACCCACCTTTGCTTTTCTCTCTCTCTCTCCTCCCCCGTACTTTGAGTGACTTGCTAACTAACTAACTAACTCAACTCAGATCCTATTTTTGGGGCCGTTACTCACGCTCTCTTCTCCTTGTGCTTGCATCGCCACCTGCGCTCCCTCTCGTGTTTCTAGAGTGCCGTGTCGTCTCCTGTATACCTTTTCTACCCACCTTTGTATTTTATGCTTTCTTTCAATAGAAAAAGAATTCGTATGATAAAATAGACGAGCTCTTTTGAAATTAGTTAAAACCCTTTTTTTATTGGGTCAGCATAGGTAGGTTCGTCTATTTTCAAGATGAAAATTAGTCCGTAATTGATCTCTGCAAAGGCATTTTGTTTTCAATAAAAATTACAGAGATACGACACTTGATGATGCATAATCCTCATCACTCAATTGATAGTATCATTCTCATATTCCAATCTGAAATCCAGCACTCTTTTAATCACGAGATGCACAACGAGCATTCTCCTCTTCCAACCCCAAATTATAGCCTCTTCTAATCGCGAGATGGGATAAGAGTGTCTTTCTCTTCTTCCAACCGCAAGATACAACACTCAATTGAGTGTCAATTATCAGTCATTCTCGTCTTCTAATCGTGAGATGGAAGACTTTGACTTCATTATTATTTTTTCTTTTTTTTTCCATACGTTACCGGCCAGACTGTAGATAATCATTACCAAAATTCCACAAACAAGGTCAACCAGTAGTATCAAGGATACTCAAGTCTTACAGGCGGAAAATTTGTTAACACATAACTTGCAAAGATGCATTCTTCAGCGACTGAACATTCACGTGACATCCAGTCCGCTAGCTCCACGGATCGCGATCAAAAAGCCAATTTATTAGCAGAAAATTATCCATATTCAAGGTAAGCAAAGTGCAATATGTACTTCTGCCAACAAACAAATTCAAATCACGCAAAACTTACAACAGCGTTCACTTTATCCTGTAAAACACTCAAAAGTAACACTGCATGACATTGGACATAAAAACGATCCAAAGAATATCCCAACTATCTCTAACCTATTAAGCATGACCTCTACTTGACGCCAACTATTGACATAAGAAATTGAAGCTTTTCATTGATATCTGCAAGATCGTCAAGCTCCTTGGGCGAGGCTGGCAGCTCAACTCCAGTGAAAACATAAAGAGCCTTGAGCTCCTCCAAACATGAGGAGTGAGGTTCCGTCTTATAACCAACAATGGTTCTTACCGCGTTGATCTGCTCCCATATTTTCACCTCGTTAACTGGGGCCTGCAAATAACAGTAAAACATCGTCACATTGGCCTATCCCCACTTTGCTTCGAGTCATCACCACACGATACAACGCACAATGCACTAATAACTATAACCGCAACAACTGCAAAGTACCATACATTTATCTTATGCTTTTGCTAATTAAATTAACAAGTCAACAAACAATAAAATTAAGCCTAAATGGTTCAACACTTCAACTGCATAATTCCCAACAAACAGCACCAATAATCGAATCTCCACATTTTCGGCTGCTGTACAGTACCCTTCATGGCTTCACCTGAATGATACGGAGTATTTATAAGCTACCATTAAAAGCCTAATGTAATGCTATGATCTTGTAGGTGTCAATGTGTCATTGGAGCCTAACGAGTGATGTTTTTTGTATATAAGTGGGACGCAAGTTCAATATACTATGTCTATCACACTCAGGACCATGTCAGCTAGTTCACACTTCAAAGCACAATCAAGGTCGCAAAAACAGAACACTGGTGGCTAATCACGACCTCTAATGGGAACACTTCAAAGCACAATCATGACAGCTTATACTTCTTACAGCACAGTACAGGCATCATTGGTGTTCTACCCTTCTCTACCTAAATCAAGTGAACTAATGTGTCATGATAGAAGAATGTAACTGAAGAGACTCCGTGACCTGGTGAAAGCAGAAGCTCTTGAATTTTCACTCGTGAGTCGTGAGCACAGACAAGAGAGAAAAGGCTACGCTAAAGCCATGAAAACAATAGTAAGTGAAACCTACATCCTTCTCAGAGCCAGAAGTGGTTTCTTGATCTGGTGCAGTTCCAACATGTTCGGCCATGACAGTTGCCGATTCAATTCGGACCTCCTGATAACCAACATTTAAATCAACCACACCAACTGAAGAGACTCCGTGACCTGCAATATCAAAAGCTAAACTTTAGTTCCCTGTTAGATCAATTGCTATATATTGCAGTCAAGCTAAACAGGAAGTCCCTGCAAAGATAAACAAGGCCCTGATCTGTGGCAAGCAAAGAAAAATGTCCCGGTATTGTCTCGGTCATCTTCAGGACTATTGTCAATTGAATCTACAACTTGATCTGGTGCTCCATTTCATTACCTGACAAATCAAACCCAGTTTCAACTGCCACTTCCCTTGCATCTGCATCAGACAGAACCAGAGTCCCTGTCTCCCTATCTGAACCAGTTTGCTGACGAACATCAGTGGTAGTACGATCACCATATCTCTTCACATTGACCTCAAGTTTTTTTTCCGGCACATATTTCTTCTGCTCCTGCATAAGTACACTTTCATCTGTCTTTCCTCTCCTCTCACCGACTGTTGTATTCAGTTCCTTAGCTTCTACAAAACCAGCGGGCTTCACTTCCTCGGGAATGACAAAGAGGTTCTTGTTTCCCTTGTCTTGGGACATATCCTTAATTGGAATTCCGCCAATTCCCTCATTTCTTGGTGTCTCAAACGCTGGACTATCTTTCTTTCTCAGATCATCTTTACTCTCATCTCTCATTTTCTCAATCAGCCCCTTGGTCTCCCTCCTTAGTTCGTTTTGTTCTATATCAGCAGAACTTCCCATGGGGACATTTTCTTCTTCCATGCCCCTTGGCGACTCAAAGGCCAACTCCTCTGTTACTTGTTCAACATTGTCCTCATTTTGCCCACCAACCTCAGCTTCTACTACAAATGCACGCAAAGAATCTTTCGGCATCTCACCGCCTTCTCTCTGCAATGAAGATATCTCATCCTCACCCTCTCTGATCCCTTCTAGTATACTGGGAATCACATTGGAATCTAGACGCTGCTCCTCACCCTCCATGTACTCGCCAACATCTTCTTCATACCCCTCTTCAACAATTTCCCCAACGCTCATTCTCACATCTGGTTCCTTATTGATGGGTATTTGACCAGAGCCATATTTAATACCTTCATCGCCTTCCTCCGCCAGTTCAATCCTCATCTCCATTTCCTTTCTTGTGTCTTCCTCATATTTCTTTTCTTCAGCATCAATATCATATTCTTCATCATACCCCTTGTCAACATCCTCCCCATCAACCCAATACTCCTCCTCGTCACTAGACATGCCCCTCATTTCTTGGAGAGGCGGCGGTGAAGGCATTGGCAGCAAAACATTCATAAGCTTATCAGTGCACGCATATGTGGCAAACACAAACCCAGCAGGCACCGAGAAAGCAAACCCGATAGCAGACAAGGCCACAAGAGGAGGAAGAACGAATGGGGCAGACGAGACAACAACACCAGTCACCACCATCTTCTTACCCAAACTAACCCCTTTTCTCCATATCCACCTCAATTTGCCATCCTCACACGATTTCGAGTAATCCTCATCACCGTATGTTCTTGAGTAATCCTCATCCACATATGATTTCGAGTAATCCTCAAATTCCTCACTCGTCCAGTAGTCTTCACCAAGATCTTCCATCCTGTTACAAAAATCAATCAAACATACAACCTATTTTCTGTAACTATTATCCCATACTGAATATTACACCATCAGTTCTCTTCTTACTGTAGTAAAAACATGACATCAAAATGAAGCTGGCCTTATACAGAAGTACTATGCTAGATGTTATTGGGGTTTCAGTTCAGGAATAGCTGAGCCACTGAGCCAAGACCAGCATTACACCACATCATCAATGAGAAAATGACAATTGGCAAGGAATTCCTAAGAAATTTATGCACTGTAATATGCAGTCTTTCATGTATGCAGAGGAAAGGGGAACAACCTCGATCACATTTCAGTAGCTCGTATATCTGCACTAAAACCTAAACAGAAATCACTGGCAAACACCATTAATACATTAGGGATATATTCATCGATTGAGCATCAACCATCAACTTAGGCTTTTGGTTGAGTTTGTCCTATCCCAAGCTATTAGAGTCTTGATTGATTAATTGGTCTCCAGATTGAATCTTGTGTTCAGTCAGGCTCGACGCTATATAAGCGTAGCGCGAGGTGACACATTGATTGGCACTCCTAAACTTCTTATGTAAGTATTTTAATGGCCAAAAAGGGTAATGAGAAAAACAGAGTACATAAGAGGACTAGAGCAGTGCCAACACTCTCAGCTGATAACATGTGCAACATTTAACAAAACTACATGCATGCATGTAATCCAACCTCATGGAATAGACAGAACATATTCGTACAAAAATACATACATTATATAAACGATCCATGATAGCACTAAACAGCTTATACTAAATCTTCCATCATTTAACACTTAGGCATGGTCGCATGGACATATACTTATGTTATAGAATATAGATATACATAAATACTTTCAGTTCTTGCGTACCTGCGGATATGGACCTTGTGGGTGGTATTGGTGTTACTTTGCTAGGATTGATGTCATAGTCATTTCTTGGTAGTATTATTCTTGAGCTTGTGGTTAATTCCAATGCGCGCTAATAAGTTGTGATGTTGGTAATGTGCATATGCTGGGTTTAGGGCTTAGCGAGAAGCCGAGTAAGAGATGATGATGTCTTCTTATGTTGCGGTGGGGAGGACACGCGTTGAAGAAAAGGAAGGGACAGCAGGAGATGTAACAATGTAAATGCATGCAACATGCAGAGACAAGCTTAGGGAAGGAATTGCATTGTGCAACATTTCAACGTGGCCTACGGATGCAGGTTGTTTTGTGCGGTTTTCACTCCTCTACTTGAGGTATTGACGACGACTTGGTTTTTTTATTATGAGCTTCATTTGCACCATTGAAGGGAGTTTTTTTTTTTCGTTTTTTGGGAAATAGCAATTGTTTTCTAGGCAAGTTTCGCTATAGTTATAATAATTATGCAAAGAAAAGAACTAGCTCAAGTGGTTAGAGGTCTCTTGCCCTAATCATGAGATTGAGGGTTCGATTCTTAAAATGAAAGAAATTGAAAATGACCGTACAAAAGGGCTAGTTTAGAAAGAAAAAAAGTCATTAATTTAAATTGGTTTGATCTCAATTCAAATTAAATGATTTTATACAAGATTTTCTAATTTTTATATATAAACGATTACAATTGCAAAATCATATAACATCTTAGGATTTTCAGTATAAAAACAACATTCATTATAAGAATATTCAGACATGTATTTTTCTTTTAAATATGATTTTTCACAAAGTGTGGAGCTTGGATGAGACAGTTTCATCGAAAAATTTGGTGAAACCAAACCGAAATCCTTTTATTCATCTTCTATTTCACTCTTCACTACCCAACTTCATTTCCACCACCCTATCCCCACCCCCAACAACCCCATTCCCATGCCACTGCTTCCTCCCCCATAGGCGTTGCCCCTTTCCCTACCGCCACCTACCTTCACCCTCCACCACCCTCACGTTTTCTTCTCTTCCCTCCCTTTGCCACTTGTTTCTTTCCCCTTATCGATGCAATGTCGCGACAATCATGATTTGAGCACCTTTTTTCTTCTCTTTGTTCTCATTCAAAACCTCGAAATTGGTTAGCCAAGTGCTTCAAAAATTGGGGCTCAAGTCGTTATTAAAGAGTAAACATAGACTTACATTATGTGTTTTTTGCAACAATCACAATTGAAATAAATCGGGGGGGGGGGGGGGGGGGGAAGGGGAGGGGTTGTTCACAATCAAAACTCATATATTGCAACTTCGAAGTATTTTTCGGACTAAACAGAAATCCGAGTTAGAATCGGATGGGGGTAAAAGTGGTCAAATCAGAAAACAATATGGTGGCGGTGGTCAACTATGGTGGTGCTTTAGAAAAAAAAAAAACAAAAACCAAAAA